>VDFB02251825.1:0-11970 GCA_007258455.2 Sequoia sempervirens
GTGTTTGGAAAAATTGAAAACAAAACTTAAACTAAGGAGGCCACTACACTAGAAAGCATAAAGTTGTTTAAACTAGAAAGCAGGAAATCATTTATCTAGAAAGCATAGAATGACTAAACTAGAAAGCATGGAATGTTTAAACTAGAAAGCATAAATGATTAAGCTAGAAAGCATTTGAATTAATTGGAAAGAAGTGCTTGCAATAAAACTGTAAGTTGAAATGAAAATGACCTCTAACTAACATCTAGCTCTTAATAGAAAACAAACTTAACAACCTACAACTATCAACCAAAGTGAATGCTCTGAAACTTCAGATAAAAAAAACTAATGATTAAAAATTCAAACTACAACCTACAAGAATAACTTAACAGAGCTTGGCATACACAAATTACATTCATTCGCATTTATCATTTACAAAATAAAAACAACAAAATTGAAAATGAAACACTTATCTATCTATTCTACAGTCCCTCGAGTGGCCAGCTCTCAGGTGCTACTACGCTTAACTCAGATCACATAAAATATGTCTTTGAAATTAATCTATCCACAGTAATTCCATTGCACAATACTAATAACTCAAAATAAGATGGGAAAATCTTATTTTATTCATATCAAAAGTATAACTCAGAGACAGTTTAAGAACACATTATGACAACATAACGATATCTCATATCATTGTTTTTGGTAGTTACATATTTATACAAAAAAAGCTAACAAAATCCTATAATTCAAATGGTGAAGATCACCACTGAAAAAAGTCTTCAACAAAATTCAACTAACTAATGGACTCAGGTCCATAACATAAAACATTAAAAAGACTTAGAGTGAGTCATAAAGTCTTTGAGTAGAAAATAACATAAAGCATTAAAAGGACTCAGTCCACCATGCTCTTCCACAAATTTTGGTGCCTAGACTTCCAGTGCTTGTCTTCAACTGTATTGGAGTCTACTTCAAATCCACTTGGATTAGCATAATGACTAACTGTGCGTAATAAACTATACAATACTAAAAACTATACCATTATGTTAGCGTTGGTCAACTTATTTCAATTAATTCCAGGAAATAAAGATTACACATCTTTTCACAAAAAGTAAGCAATTACTAATCCTAAAGATAAATAATTGGTAGGGTAAAAGTGACTAGGAGAAATAAGGAAGGGTATTTGACTTGTTATATTTATGAGGCTATTTTTACCTCATCACTTCTCCCCTTCCTAATCCTGAGCAGGTCCTCCTGCTCTTTGCTACATCCATTGTCCTTAATTTTCCCTATTTTTGCTCAATTCTTCATACTTAGCACTGAGGTCATAAAAATCATCTACTTCTCTTTCCAGATCCTCGAGATTTCTTAGGAAACCCTCATTGAGCCTAACCCTTTTTGTCCATCTCTAAAAATTCTCATAATTTTGATATGTGGTAATATGCATTGTAGGGGGTGGTGCAAGAAGTAAGGGAGGCCTGTATCTCATCCCAATCCATTCAATTTTAAGTTGTTGAAGAATACCAACCAAGGATTCTGCTCTTCTATAGGACCAATTAATGTTTGTAGGTTATATCATGTCTCTTCTCTTAAGATGCATGGGAAGAGGAGTGTACCATTCTTCACAAGCATGCCAAGCTCTTCCTATCAATTTTGGGCCTTGTTCTTGGCAATGCTCAAAACATACCTGAAGGTTGTCATTATATTTCCCCTTCACAATTTCTTTAATCTTAAGGCTTCAGAACTATGCTTTGAAAGCAGAGGGTTTCCTATGAGGATACCTCATTTGGAGTCCAATAGACTTCTCTGCCTATGCATATTCTCTTGTCTGGTCCTGCCCTTGAATACGGTTCTGCATGATAGATAGAAATGCCCTCAGTTGAACTTCACCGAAAAATAAATTAACATAGAAATATGTATATCTCTTCAAAAACAAATTATGAACAAAGAATTCACACAACAAATCTTGTTGATCAGGAGTTGATTCTACAAATAGTTTTACAAACTCTTTATCATTAGGATCATATAGTTGATTTTTGTAAATCCTTAAGAGTTTCCATCTCAAGAGTTGCTCATTTAGAAACATGGAGTACAGTCTGGATGGCCTTTTGCAAGCTAATAGTAACTCACCAATTTGGCAGGCATCTTGTTTAGCTTGATAAACTTTGTCAAATGACTCTTTTAATAAAACTAGCTCCTTTTTCAACCCCATCACCACTACATTTTCCCTATCAAACCCTCAAGTGAACCTTTTGTTCGGGCACTTTGTTAATCATGTGGGAGATAATCGTCCCATAGGATCATCCCCAACATCCACAAAATGTGGTGGATTTGTCCCTTTATTGAGATGGTATAGTCTCCTTTTCAGCCCTCGTGGGATCTAGTCTATTTTTCACTTTCTTTTGTTGAATCATCACAAGGCTAATGCCCAGTTTCTAGTGATTGTTCTTCAGTTCTACCCCTTTTTCTTTTTAGAGGCCCTTGATGTGGCATAAGCTATAGTATCACTAGATTCAATAGATAACCTTTTACTTCTCCTTAAAGGAGGAGTTTTTTGCATTGTTACTTTGGTTTTCTTTTTCCTTTTTCAAGGAGGTTCTTCCTCATCTCCTGAATTTATGATTTCTACATTTTTTGGCTGACCTAGGGTTTCTAAAGTACGAGGTAAAATTTATGGCACTTTGTCGTCAAGAGCTATTGTGGGATGCTAAGGTTCAAAAGTTTTTAGAGGCTTAGGGGAATGTTCTTCCAATTGTTGAGTCACCCGCCCAGATGATTCACCTTCTTCAAGGTGTCTTTCAGGCTTTGGATTTTTAAATTTTTGTAGAAACTTTTCCCATTTCTTTTTTGGTTTCTTGCGGAAATGATATTTACATATCAGTTGAATGACGCCATGTTGTTTGAGTGGCCCTATACCAATTTTGTATTTTTCTATCATGCTAGTAACAGAGTCATAAAGGAATGTAGGCGAATTAACCCTAAGGGTAGGGTCTTCAGCGCCATGGCACAAATGGGTAAGGAGGTGAAAAGGTGGATCTACTACCACTACTTATCCTTCATAAGTAAAATACTTGATAATCCAAGCTACAACAATTCTCTAGGGTTCTTGGATAGACATTCTATAGAAGCCTTTATTTTGTCCTTTAGTACTTATAGTTATCAAGGGTTGAAGTTCTCCTTCTCTATGAAATAATTCTACCATTCTTTGATTAGTGATATTGGTAGTTTCCATCAAATTAATATCTCTATTTTCAAGACTAGAAAGATGGGAAATGATTTGAGCACTTACTTGGAATCGCTTTCCATGCACTATAGACCGACCATCTGCAAAGTTCTTTGCAAACTCCTTCACTAATTGTTCATTATGCCCTCAAACTTCTTTATAAATTCTAACCACACAAATTTTTGGAACAAGCCTGCAATGCTACTCAATGCCAATAATTTGTCCACTAAAATCGGTTCAGATTTATTTTTAGCTCCTCCCATTTTGTACTTCCCTTCTTGCTCTGCTCAATTTTGCAGAAATGTTGTGGTGCTCAAAGAAACTTGTTTAAACAAATTGAATTTGCAGAATGAAAAAAATTTAACTTTGATACAACTAATGGGAGCAAAATTAATTGTCTCTTTTGAGCCTCGTTGTATTCTTGTGATGATTTTGCATGGGAAAAAGCACAAATATTGATGTACTTCAAGCAATCGTACAATGACACAGTTTACTGAATTTGGAAAGGGAATGGCTCATGCCAATTAATTTATCTTTATTCAAAATAATTACCTACTTTAAGCAAAAAAATTATACGTACCTTACACCTGTCATCAATTTGAACATCACTTACCTTTGCTGATGTAACAGTATAATTGCATGATTTGGCGAGGGTGGCGATGAATTTATCATGAGGTGGATGGGATAGCTAATTTAATGGCGGAACTACTATGATGAAAAAATACTCATAATAATAATAATTTATTATGAAAGGATATGGTAATATAGGCAGAATGGTAATGTAGGGTGTGGATTCCAAGGCGATGACAAAATTAAATAATGGGCATGTGTATGATACTGGACAATCAAAGCATTCAAAAAGAAAAAGAATTTACAAAAATTTGGAGCATCACTGGAAGATGCGGTCAATGTGAAGGATGTAAAGTTCCAGAGCATGCTAAGAGATGCACCTAGAGTGAAAAAGTGAAGTGATAAAATTCACGAGCATCACTGAGAGATGTCATTGGAATGCAATAACAAAAAATTTGGAGCATCATTGAAAGATGCAGTCAGAGCAACAACCAAAAATTTTGGGAGCATCATCGAAAGATGTCGCCGAAATGAAGAAATAGGAAAATTCTAGAGCATCGTTAAAAGATGCAACCAGAATGCACAAGAAAAATTTTAGAGCATAATTTGAAAAATGACGTCAAAAGAAGAAGGAAGAATGAAGGACTTTGGAATTAGACTTTCTAGAATGTTGTTTGAAAGATGCGCCTGTCTATAGGAATGAATGAAGAATAGCACAATTTAGACGTGCAAGTTTTGAAGCATCACAATAATCAATCCAACAAGTTCCGAAGCACCACAACAACCGAGCCAACAAGTTTTGGAGCATCACAACAAGATGAGTCAAATTTTGTGTTTGATTAAAATGAAGTCCTACAAGATGGAAACGAAATTTAGCCAAGTCTAAAAGATGAAAATTTGAAAAGAAATGCTTTAAAGAAAAGTAAATTCATACACATGCTTTTTTTTTAGATTTTATATATGATGACAAAATAAAAATAAAAACTACATTGGTTCTTCCATAGCAGGGTCAATGCATTGGATTTCTCCTTGCATTTCTACCATTTTTGTAAATTCTTCCTTATTAATAGGTTTATGGTAGATGCGTAATCGATGACAATTGACTAGGAGAGTTCGGGTGTCACCATCAATGGGCTTTAGTTGTACTGCACCATTTGAAAATATGTCAAAAATTTCATATGGGCTAAGCCAATGAATTCTAAGTTTCCCTCGGTGATCTTTGTATCTAGAATCGAATAACAATGCCTAATCCCCATTATGGAACTCTCTCTCCTTTATATGCTTGTAATGCCAAACTTTGTGTTGTTGCTACACCAACTTAGTTTGATGGACAACATCCAGATGGAGTTCATCCAACTCACTAAGTCATAAGACTCTTTCTACCTAGGCTCATTTAAGATCTAAACCTAACTCCATGGTTGTTCTCAAAGTTTGGAGTTCAAATTCAATGGGTAAGAGAGGTTTCTTCCCAAAAACTAACTCATATGGACTAAAACCAGTGGTAGATTTCCAAGTTGTGTTGTAAGCCCAAACGACTTTAGGTAGTTTCCTAGCCTAGTCTTTCCTTCCTGATGAAACTGTTTGTGTTAAAATGTTCTCTAGCTCCATGTTAGTGGCTTCTACCTGACCATTTGCTTGAGGGTGATAAGGTGATGAATTCTTATGGATTACTTGGAAATGATCAATGAATGCTAACAAAACCTTAGACTTAAACTGGGGTCCCTGATCTATGACAATTGTCCTAGGGGCTCCAAATCTGAGGAAAATTTTATTGTATAAGAAGTCAGCTACTTGTTCCTCCCTAGCAACTTGTAGAGCTTGAACTTCTGCCCATTTAGTCAGATAGTCGATAAAGATCATAATGTACTCTTTTCCTTGTGAAGGAGGGTTTGTAGGACCGATAAAATCCAATCCCCATTTTTCAAATGGTTCAAGGACTACCCAGGGTTGCAGAGGAATTTGATTGGATGCAGTGGTTCTCCCTACTCTTTGGCATTGATAACAACAATGAACATATTTCTTGACATCCCTATGCATAGAGGGCCAGTAATATCCTACACCCAAAATCTTATGGGATGTCCTCTTGGCAGAATAATGGCCCGCAAAAGGATTATCATGGTAAGCTCTAAGGGTACTATAGGTCTCATCTTCCCTAACACAATGTCGTAGAACCATATCAGGAATGCACTGAAATAGGATTCCATTAATCCATTTGAATGGAACGCTTTCTTGGATGAGGTGTTTTTTTTTTTTGATGTAAAATTAGGTGGTAACTCTGAGGTGGTCAAATAGTTGGCAATATTAGCAAACCAAGGAGTTTTAGTAGAGATAGCGAACAGATTCTTATCCGAGAATTCATCCTGCATCGGAGCACAATCTTCATCATCTTGTTTAATTTGAGATAAGAATCTGCAACTACATTGAACTTCCATGGTTTGTCAATAATGGTTACGTTGAATTCCTGGAGAAGAAATAACCACTTGGTTATCCTACCATTCACTACGGGTTTGTTCATTAAGTATTTGATGGTTCAGTGATCTATATACACAGTGACTTTGAACCCTGTAATGTAATGTCAAAACTTCTTAATTGCATGTACTACAACTAGAAATTCCTTCTCTGTGGTAGTGTAATTTCGTTAAGTAGGAGTCAAGTTTTTGCTTATGAAATAGATGCCATATTTTCCCCCATTCTCATCCTCTTGTCCTAAAATTGCTCCGATAGTATCATCAAAAGCATCAACATAAATATAGAACAGAAGGGTCCAATTAGGTCCACGTAGGACAGGAGTAGAGATAAGTTTCTCCTTAATGATTTCAAATGATGATTAACACTCAGGTGTATATAAACTCTACATTTTTTTGAAGGAGAGAAAACATAGGGGCTGCAATCTTCCTAAAGTTTTCTATGAATCTGCGATAGTATCTAGCATGCCATAAGAAGCTTCCAACGTTAGTTTGGGTCTTTGGAGTCATAAGTTGTTGTATTGCCTCGATTTTCTTAGGATTGACCTTTATTCCTTCAACTGAAATGTGGTGTCCCAACACTATTCCATGTTCTACCATTATCAAGCATTTTTCATGGCTTAGAGATAAACAATGGTCCTCACATCACTTCAATACTTTATCTAAACTCTGAAGAGATTCATCAAAAGTTGACCCATAAAAAATGAAGTCATCCATGTAAACTTCAACACAGTCATTCACTAACTCAACAAATATGGCCAGGATAGCTCTCTAAAACATTGCAGGAGCATTGCATAGCCCAAAAGGAAGAACTTAATATGCAAATGTTCCCCAAGGGCAAGTAAAATTCATTTTATCCTGGTTTTTTGCTACTACATGTATTTGGTTATATCCACTAAATCCATCTAGAAACGAGAAATACTTTCTCCCAGCTAGATTATCCAAGACCTGGTCTACAAATGGTAGGGGAAAGTAATATCTATGGGTTGCTTTGTTAAGTTCTCTATAGTCAACACACACTCTCCACTTCCCATTTTTATTTGGGACCACAACCAAAGGTGAACGCATTTGCTGTCGGAAATGGGATAGATAAATCCCACTTGTAGGAGTTTCTCAATTTTAGTTTTAACAGTGTCTTTCAAGGCAGGATTGAATCTCTGTTGTGGTTGGAGAGCAAGTCAAACATCCTCGGTACAAATATGATGAGTACAAACACCTAGGTGTATTCCTCTCATATTTTTGTAGTCCCAAGATAAATCTTTAGATCTATTCACCAATATATCAAACAATTTGTGCTCTTTCGGCTTGGTCAACCAACTGTTGATGTTCAAAGTTTTTCTTGGCAATAACATAATGGTTTTGACACCTGGATGGTTGGAGGTGATAGTATACACTGGTCTTGTCAAAGTGTTAAGAGGACAACTATGTGGTATGGTTTTGTGGAGTCCGGCAATATCTTCAAATAAATTATTTGTTTATGGAATGATATTTTCCAGAGGACAAGGTAATCCCATAAAACTAGTGTTATTAAATTTAGTCTGGTCTACGTTGGTTGGTTCTCCTAGAATCTCTTCTACATCCAACATCTCTTCATCGCTTGAATCCATGGTAATATTTTCCATATTATTTTCCAATTCATCCTCTAGCTCTTCACCATGTTGTTTGATGACTACCATAGCCAGTGAAGCTAAATTTTCTTGTCTGTTAGGACCTGCTCGTTCATCAACCCAAACTTTGTTATGTTTAGCAGGATTGGTGGGAGGATATAGGAATAAATGTTTTCTATTGGAACCATGTGAAATGGTCATTCCTCCCTCTTTGCAGTCAATCTTGGTTGCAACAGTAGCAAGCCATGGTCTTCCCTATATTATTGGATAACTGTCTTTTGGTGTGAGGGACTTAATTATTTGAAAGTCCACTGGATATTCCCAACTGTCAACCTTAACGAGAAAATTTTCTATGACACCCTTGGGAATAGCTATGGATTGGTTTACCATTTGCAACATTGGAGTTGTGGGACGTAAATCAGTGAGTCCCAATTTTTCCATCACATCAACAGTCATTACGTTAATGGTTGCTCCTAAATCCACAAGTGCGTTAGGTATTTCTACCTCATTGATCGTTACTATTATAAGCACAGATTGCCTAGGTCATCATACTTCAAAGTTGTAGTCTTTCCAGCCAAAAATTCAGCTAGGTAACCATTTATGTGAACAATATTTATCCTTTTGGTTTCCTACCTAGTGTTTTGATACACAATTGTTTGATTAGTTGGTTTAATTCAGGAATCTCCTTAATTGCTTGTAATAAAGGGACCTCAATTTGTAGTTGTTTAATCTCCTGAATCAGTGTAGTTTTGGTAGATGAGGACTTTTTTGGAGGATCTTTCAAGGTGGTTGGTTTCAGATGCTTCGAAAAAGGGGCTTGGGTTTTCCTTTTAGGAGTGGAGTCCTTTAAAGGATCAGTTGGAGACTCGCCACCCTCCTCCTGAGGTAAGTCAGAAGCTCCAACTGGAGATGGCAGAAAGGTCTTGTCTTGGGTACTAGCAGGGTTTTGATCTAAAGGTGTAGAAGATGACTTAGTCATCTCAACAAATTCTTTAATGGGCTCATCCAGGATCTCAACTATGGTCAGTTGTGGGAGTTTTTTTTCTTGACCTTAACTGTAGGTTTCCACAATGAATAACATTCAATCCAGTCACATTTCCTTATTCCATATAATATATTGGGGTATTTTGATGGTTGTTCTTTGGATTAGGGACATGTTGTGTTGGAAGTTGTGGTTGGTTAACCTGCTCATTTTTTTGAGGATTTTGAGGGCCTGGTAAAAGATTCTATTGTTGATTAGGCATCCTTCTTGGGCCAGTGTAATACTGATTTTGAGGTTGATTCCATTGAGGAGTATGATTTTGAGGATACTGTTGTTGTTGATTTTGATTTGACCATTGAGGATTTCCCCAAGACTAGTTTACCCATTCAGGTGGTCCCCAAGGGTAAGCTCCTTTGTTGAGTGGTGCTGGTGGAGGGGCTTGAGGCCAAGGTGCCACCCATTGATTGTTATTCCTGTTGTTTTGGGGTCTTCAGGAAGGATTTGAGTTTTGGCCAGAAGAGAAATTTCCTCTAGGTCTTTAATTTACAAGATTAATCTCTTCTTCAACCTGAGCTATCTTATGCTTGGAATTCTTGATTACATTGAGGATCTCACATTGGTCAATGGCATGACTCTTCACACAAACTTGGAAAATGTTAACTTTGTCCAAAGGGAATTCTCTCAACAAATGTTTGTTTCAACACCTAAGACAATAGATGGATAAGGTCTTAGGATTACATGTTTTGTCATGTATCCCATCTAATGTGGTATTGAGTTGAATGAGAATGTCAGTTTTGAGTTTGACTGTCTCCTCATGTAGTTGTCCTATTTCATTAGACCCTCTGAAAAGATTAGACTTATGGATACCCCCTCGAGTACAAATGAAATTTTGACATAATTCAGTGATATCATCTAGTCCAAGTTGGGAGACATCTCCTTTTCCCATTAAATCAAGGCTTCTCCTAGCATCATCATCAAGTACCTTAAGAAATATGGTTTTTAGAATTTCAAGACTGATGGCCTCTCCTCCACATCATTTAGATAAGAAGATAAACCTATCCAGGTAATCTTCGAGGATTTCATCTTCATTTTGCCTAAGTTTGAACAACTCCTCTTTCCTATCACTGACTCTATAGTAACTTTGGTATTTGTACAAGAAGGTAGTCTCCATTTCATCCCAAGAGGTTATTGATCTTCAAGCTAATCCCATAAACCAACGCATTGCGGCGTCCTTGAAGGTGGAGGGAAAAAGCTTTAGTTTTTGGTTATCATTCTTGTAATCATATGTTTGACACAAAACTTTAAACTCAAATAGGAACTGTTCAGGATCTTCAGAGGATAAACCTCTGAAAGTTGGAATAAAGGCTAGTGAAATGTTTTTCATAGGTGTATCATCATCTACATCAATACAAATAGGGTAAGTGAATGTCCGCGCTCCCCCTATTGGGTTAGCGTCATTTCTTCAGTCACCCATAACATTGAAAGAAATGTGTTCCTCTTCAAACTTTTGTTCTTTGTCAAAGGTTTGTTCTAATTGTTGAGGCTCTAGGGTATGCAAAGTGATATTTTCCTCTATAGATGTTTGTTCTAATGGGTGAATTTTTGGGGTATACTGGAAGGTCTCAGCTTGATCCTACATGATCAATTCTTTGGTAAATTCTTAAGCTAAGACTTCCTCATTCCTACTTGTGGCAAGAACATCTCTTGGGGGGGTTTTTGGTACGTATCTTCCTTGGGGGCATCATTTCTTGACCATGCAGAAAAAAGAATCCTGGTGACTATTTTTGTTCCTAAAAGAGGTATTCAATCAATCTCCTACTAACACTAGAAAAGGAAGGGTCCCTGATAATAGTGCCAAAAAGTGACAGGCTATCATTAGGTCCTATCTCTTTAGTTGAAAAATGCATCAAATGTATCGACCAAGTAGTGTTCAGAGGCTATATGCAATAGGAAACATCCTAAATATCTCTCTCATATTTTCTAAGTGTTTGGAAAAATTGAAAATAGAACTTAAACTAAGGAGGCCACTACACTAGAAAGCATGTGAATTACTTGGAAAGAAGTGCTTGCAATAAAACTATAAGTTGAAATGAAAACGAACTTTAACTAACATCTAGATCTTAACAGAAAACAAACTTTAACAACCTACAACTATCAACTAGAGTGAATGCTCCATAACTTAAGATAAACAAAACTAAAGATTACAAATTCAAACTACAACCTACAGGACTAACTTAACAAAGCTCGACATACACAAATCACATTTGCTCACATTTATCATTTACAAAATAAAAACAATAGAATTGAAAATGAAATACATATCTATCTATTATACAGTCCCTCAAATGGCCAGCTCTTAGGTGCTACTACACTTAACTCAAATCACATGAACTCTGTGTCTTTGAAATTAATCCATCAAAAGTAATTCCATTGCACAATACTAATAACTTAGAATAAGATGGGAAAAGCTTATTTTATTCATATCAAAAGTATAACTCAGAGACATAGTTTAAGAACACATTATGACAACATAATGATATCTCATATCATTGTTTCTGGTACATTATACAAAAACTGCTAAGAAAATCCTATAATTCAGATGGTGAAGATCACCAATGAAAAAGTATTCAACAAAATTCAACTAACTAATGGACTTAGGTCCATAACATAAAAAAATTCAAAAGACTCATAGTGAGTCATAAGTCTTTGAACATAAAATAACATAAAGCATTAAAAAGATTGAGTCCACCATGCTCTTCCACAAATTCTGACGCCTAGGCTTCTGGTGCTTGTCTTCAACTATATTGGAGTCTGCTTCAAATCCACTTGGTTGAGCATAATGACTGACTGTGCGTAATAACCTGTACAATACTAGAAACTATACCATTATGTTAGTGTTGGTCAACTTGTTTCAATTAATTCCAAGAAATAAAGATTATACATCTTTTCACAAAAAGTAAGTTATTACTAATCCTAAAGATAAATAATTGGTAGGGTAAAAGTGACTAGGAGAAATAAGGGTATTTGACTTGTTATATTTATGAGGTTATTTTTATCTCATCAGGAGGGATAGAGAGAGAGAGACCTGAGAGAGAGAGAGGTTGGGAGTTATCTAGTTAGGGTGGGAGGGAGAGACCTAAGAAA
>VDFB02251826.1:0-19008 GCA_007258455.2 Sequoia sempervirens
TCATGCAATAGTTTGGTCATATTCAGGTAGCGCTAGTAGCACGACCCTTCTACAGGCGATTGATTCAAAGTGCATGGAGGCTAGGAGACACTAGACGATTCACCTTTGATGATGTCATCGCCAGTGACTAATGATAGTGATCATGACATGCCCCTAGTCTTCGATGTTGATGATGTTGGTAATACAAACACATATGAGGAGTGGTGTACAATAGCATGACTAGCTCCAGTGTTCCCCATGGGTCAGTTGATAGGCTATGCAAGACCACTCCCAAATTAGAGATTCAAGGAGGAGGATATAGCTAAGGATACAGGACTCAGGGCTTCTGACCTATTCATAGATGAGATTGATGATGACTTCGATGAGGCAACAGATCCTAATTATGAGGGAGAGGAGGAGGTAAAGGAGGAGGTGGAAGAGCCGATGAGTGAGAGCAGTGACACGACAGACGAGGGTCTAGTTTCCCATGAGTGGGAAGATCCATCTCCCATTCGTGTTACCAAATCATAGTCGATAGCCACAACACACACCAACACCCATGAGCATAGAGAGGCTAGTACATCTTCCATGCCTCCTACACAGGACGAGGTTGTCTTTACACAACCAGCTGGAGACCTAGGTGATGACATTTGGTTTATGATTATGCTTATGTTTTAATGATTATGATTTTAATTTTCATATATATATCATGATGTGTACTTATTAGCTTTATAATTTCTATCTTGTAGGTGTTGTGAGAGATTTACTGGATCTCTATCAACAAGTCACTACAAAGATAGTGCCCTACATTCTTAGAGATGAGGCTACAAACTACATGCCCCCACCCATCGTGGAGCGGGACCGAGAACTGTTTGAGCCTTATGTCAAACCAAGGGAAATGTATGAGGGTGCTACTAGGTGTGCAGATTGATATGAGGCTACCTATGAGGAGATCCAATCATCTCAAGGTCCAGCGGAGGTCGAGAGACTCCATGCAGAGGTAGCCAAGCTACGAGAAAAGAGAGAATGCCTAGCAGAGGAGCACTGAGAGGCCATTGGACGAGAAAATGGTCTACAATATGCTTTGTATGCTCTTATTAGTTCTTGATCGCATACCACCATCTCTCAATAGACTGTGTCTAGACAGATGTGATCACCAGATCCTGAGGGATCCAACAGTCACAGACTATAGTAGCATTGTATATTTGATGACATGTACTTGAAACTTTGGGATATATATATGATCATGCGATCATTTGATGTTTGATTATTTATGTTTATGTATTTAATGTTAAATGGTAATGTGATTTATCAAATAATAAATGTCTCCATGATTTAAAATGCTTTATGTGATCTAATTAAAACTATTCTAGTTTCTTTTAGATACTACATTGGGATTAATTATGTTGTGCTAAATTAAATGCACCTATGATATAATTGTAGAACATTAAATGTATATAAGAATATAATCTAACACTACATACAAGATGAAATTTAATAGCATGAAACCTAAAGTAACCCCCTAAAAGCTAATTTAAATAATTAATTTAGTAATCAAGACACAAATAATTGTTTGTTAAGATTGAATCAATGCGAGAGCACATAGAATGTCATCTATTAACTCTAACATCATTGCTTTATCATTCACACTATTCAATTAGATTAGACATAAAATGGCATAGATGTGCAACATTTATAGGTTCTTTAGGAGGTGTATCATCCATTTCTGTTAACGTGTATGCTCCAAACCCATAAATTTCATGTCTTTGTAAGGTCCTAGCCAATTAGGGTTGAACTTTCCTTTTTTCAGTTGGGGTGGCATTGATGTTACGTTGATTCTCACATAACACCAAATCACCTTTATTTAACGACTGAGGGATAACATTTTCATTGTAACTATGTTGCTTTCTCCTAGAGTAATCCTGAAGGTGCTTTAGAGTGTTAATTCATAGTTCATCCAGCATTTCAACCTAATTTAATCGTTGTTCTTTATAAGTATTATCATCAATAAGTCCTTGAAGAGAAATCCTTAATGTAGGAATCTCTAACTCCAAGGGAATTATTGCCTTGGTTCTAGATAGATGAGGTTATAAGGTGTAGTCCGCATGGATAATCTAACATTCATGAGATAGGCCCACAACACATATGTTAGCTACGTGTGCCAATCCTTATTATGTTTGCTAACAATTTTCCTTAATATTTGTTTGAGGGTTCTATTAGTTGATTCGACTTGACCGTTAGATTGTAGATAGTAGGGTGTTGAGAAACAATGTTGAATGTTAAATGTCTCTAAGAACTTCTTCATGTCATTATTCTTAAATGGTGTCCCATTGTCCCAAACTAGTGCAGAAGGAAGTCCAAAGTGTGCAATAATGTGTTCTAATATGAAATGGCATATCACATCGACAGTTGTTCAACGAAGGGGAATTGCTTCTACCCATTTTATGCAGTAGTCTATCACAGTGATTATGAATGTATGTTCGACAGAGGAAGGTGGTGATATTTTTCCAATGAGATCCAAACCCCAAATCATAAAGGGCCAAATAGGAACTTGGGCACGAAGTTAAGAGGAAGGAGCATGAATCAAATTGCTATGTTCTTGACATTTGTGACATCTTTTAATGTATGCAAAGAAATATTATTCCACATGTCTCCAATAGTATCCTATGCGGGTTAGTTTTTGGACTAATGTTCTTCCTCCAAAATGACCTCCATAAGCACTTGCATGAGATTGTTCAAGTGTTATGGGGATTTTGGATTGTTTAAGGCATCTAAGTAAGAGACCATCAAACGAACTTCGATACAACACATTGACAAGAATTATAGACTTAGATGCAAGTTTTTGAAGGCGGTCTTGAGTGTTCTTAGTTGTCGACTCAAGAAAGGTATGATCTTTAAAAAAATTAAATATCAGAAAGCACCATTCAGTCGATTTTTCCATGGTTGTTGATAATACTTCTATTTTATCTTCTATTGATGGTTTCATAACTATATGCCCAATAAATGTGAAGTATTTTGAAGGATCTTGAGGAGATATAAAGGAAGCCACACTCACCATTGCATCCACATGTCGATTATCTTTTCATGGGATGTTGTCAATGGTGTACGAATCAAACCTGTCTAACAAAGTCATTGTAAGATCCTTGTATTTCAATAATCTGTCATGCTTTGCTTGATATGTCTCATTTATTTGTTTAATAACCAATTGCGAATCACCAAATATCTTAATGTCTCGAGCTCCCATAATTAAAGCGACATGTAGCCTAGCGAGCAATGCTTCATACTCGGCAGTGTTGTTTGTACATAGGCAGTTTAAGTGATAAGACAAGGGAATAGGCTCTCTCGTGGGTAGTATTATTATAACCCCTGCATCGGAGCCAGTTCTACACTCAAATCTGTCAAAATATAACTTCCATGTATTAGTTTCAATTTTCAACACATTATCATTGGGGAATGAATCATTATTAGGTAATGCTAAAGGAGAAGAAGCATCAACTAGTTGGTTGGTCAAGACTTGACTTTTAATTGCTTTTTGTGAAACAAACTTAAGGTCAAACTCAATCAACAACATAACCCATTTAGCTAAGCATCCTGATAAATCTGTTTTAATGAAAAGATGTCTTAAACAATCAAATTTCATCATCATGTGTATTTTGACATTTAGTAAGTAATGTCTTAGTTAACTTGTAGCGAATACAAGATCCAAACATTGTTTCTCTATTGCTATGTATCATGTCTCGTAATCAATTAGAGTTCAACTAATGTAATAGATAGGATGTTCCTTACCATTTTTGTGTTGTTGAGCCAACAATGCTGTGAGAACATGGGTTGAAGTTGTGGTATAAAGGATGAATAGTTTGTTTTACATAGAAGGTTGTAAAATAGGTGGAGTGGCAAGATAATCCTTCAAACTCTCAAAATCTTGTTTACAATCCTCATTCCAATTAAAGTGCACATCTTTCTTGACGAGATGTGTAAATGGTAACATTTGGTTTGTTAGGGATGCTACAAAATGATAAATAACTTGAATTCTTCCTTGTAAGGTATGAAATTGAGAGATGTTTCTAGGAGGTGGCATGTTAACTATAACATCGATTTCTTTGTTTCCACCTCAATGCCTCTGTGAGATAAAATAAAACCTACAAGTTTTTCACTATCTACACCAAAGACACACTTTTTTGGATTCAATCTGATGTTGTATTTTTGCATTCGCTCAAATATCTTTCAAAGGATATTCACATTGTGTTGTCGAGTTAAAGATTTGGCTAGAATATCATCAACATAGTCTTCCAAAATCTTATGTATGTAATCATGAAATATTAATGTCATAGCTTGTTGATACATTGCGCCTACATTCTTTAATCCAAAAGGAATCATTACCCAATAGAATGTTCCCCAAGCTATGGAAAATGTTGTTTAGTATTGATCTTGGGGGTTGATAGAGATTTTATTGTATCCAGAGAATCCATCCATGAATGAAAACAAAGCGTGTGCGCAGTTGAGTCCACTATCATGTCAATATTAGGAAGGGAAAAGTCATCTTTTAAAGATGCTTTATTCAAATCACGAAAATCTATACATATCCTAATATGATTATCCAATTTTGTGATTGCGACAATGTTCGAGATCCAAGGAGGATAATCTATAGGACTTATAAAACTAGCTTCAAGGAGCTTCTCATTCTCAACTTTAACTAGCAAGGCTATCTTAGGATTCATCTTTTGTATCTTTTGTCTTATGGGTTTAGCATTTTCAGTGAGGACTATGTTGTGTGTTATGATATTAGGATCAATTGTTGGCATATTCGAATAATTCCAAGTGAAAATTTTGGGAAATTCATGAAGCAAAGTTACATGGTCTTCTTGTTCGTCATCATCAAGGAAATTTCTTATTTTTATCGCTTTTTCTTCATTGTTAATGTCCATTGGTATGTCAATTGTATCTCCTAAAGGAAGTACATTTTTCTTTGGAAATTCAGGGTTTTATTCTTCGTTGTTATTGTCAATATCATTAATTTCCTCTTTTCCATCTTTTTGCTTGGTGCTAATTGGTGCAAGGGCACCACTAGAAAAGTTTAGTCAATTTAAGGTTTTGAGATGTAGTCTTTAGGATTTTGGAGTATATGCTAAAAATAAGGTCTTGAGGATGAAATTTCTATGTAATTAGTTGTAATTGAGTCATTTTTGATGTGTCTAGGTGATTAGTAGGATAGGTTTGGTAAAAATACAAAAATATTGGAGAGTTGTTTAAAAAGTTGTAAAAATTGCAAAATTACACCATGTAAGGAATGCCAATGGTCTAGCCTTTTCAAAAGGCAGTTGGAGGAAGTTAAATAGTTGGTTTTAGAGTGGAAAAATTATAAATATTTTGTAAAAAACTCGATGGAGGATTGATTCTTGAAGATTTGAATAAAAGACTCCCTGTTTTATCTCTAATTTTTCAAATTTCACTATTTTTTTCTCTATTTTTTGTATTGTTACAGTCTGTACAGGGGTAGTTTGAATAAATTTACAATTGAATCTTCAAGGGGAATGTGTTAGCTTGAATTCCAATTAGTTTTGAGCCTTTAAGTCAAGATTTGGTAGAAGATTTTGCTTGTTTACCCATTGCAGGTTAGTACCCTGTTTTCAAGGGTTTGAGAGCTTAAAGATGGCACTTTAGGCCATTCCACCCACTATTCTTCATTGTGTCTTAGTGGAATGAATAAATAATGCCTTGGCCATGAATTTTTGTGATATGTGGAAGTATGGGAGTCTGAAAATGGTTTTGGGCATGATGCCCTAAGTAGCTTGCTTGTGTTTTGTGTGAAGAAAAGGAGGTTTGAACTCTGAATTTGAAGAAATTGTGGTTAGAATAGTTATGTGATAAATTCCTAAGCATGTGTAGGGGGAATACAGTGAGTTTGAGTTGGTGGCCAGGTTTGGGAAGGCTAGGACCGTAGCTTTTCAATAAAACCCTAAGAAATAGCCTAAAAGTGAGGGTTTGTGGTTTTGGTTACTTGTAGGCCGTACAACAAAAATCTAATTGTGGAATTTTGGATTTGGACATGTGTGGATTGCTTCCCCAATGAAATTTTAGGTCTGTGGAAAGTTTTATGAGCACTTGCTTTGGAAAATAGGGCTAATTTGCCCTTGTAGCAACAGGAAAGCCTTCATTTGAGGACTTTGATCCAAAGGAGTACATTGAGATATTGATGTATGGTGTGTAGGGAGATGAAAGGAAACTGAAACAATAGTTTTTTTGTGGGTTTATGTTGAGTTTTTGAAGTTAGAGCCTGAAAGGTGAAACCTTAAGTAGTAAGATCTCAAGGCTTGAGAGATGGTTTGGTCCTGTTCAAATTGAGACTGTGATTTGGGAAACAACCCCCTGCTTGCATCACTAATCATAGCACATGTAACCCATTTATTTTTAGGAGGAGTGAATGGTTTTTCATAAACTCCTAGCATTTCTTTCAAGGTTTCATCATTTTTAAAGAATTCTAATGATGTTTCACAAGTTGTATCAATCAATTCTAGATGCTTCAAGGTAAGGGTTGTTTTAGGATTACACATGATGGTGTTGATGTTTAGAGAGGGTTTTTTTTTTTGCTTGTGTTATCTTAGAATGGAAATATCCCAAACCCCTTTTTTGTTTCTTGTGTGTTAGGCTCTATAGGAACACATATACCTTGTTCTTTCTTTCCACATCCTTTTCCACTGTAGTAAATTGTTTCATGAATTCATAACCTTTCCCATAAAGTCTCTCCATTTCTTGTGGGTTTTGTGGTTGTTGATAGTCTATCTCATTGAAGTTTGTTGTATAGCTTGTGTCATCTTCAAGAGTAGATGAGGTAGATGCTTGTGAGTTTTCTTCTGAGTTCTGCATTGACATCACCATTGGTTGCTTTTGTTTCTTGAATTATTTTGTTGTGATTTTGTATTCTCCCATAAACAAGGGTGTAAACTCCAAGGAACCCCAATCATCTTCCAATAACTTCGATACCATTTCTAATTCTTGTTTATCTTCATCCATAGGTTCTATGTTCGATGTTGGAATTAATGTGCTAAGAGGACTTGTTGTTCCTTTTTCAACTTGTAAGCAACTTTTGGGATTGGGGTCTATTTCAATTTGGTATACTTTGTTGTTATAGACATACTTCATTATATGATGAAGAGTTGAAGGTACCACATTCATCTCATGAATCCAAGGTCGCCCTAAAAGAAGATTGTATGAAATATTATCAGGCATGACATGAATAGGAGTTTGCAAGGTAGCCTTTCCAACTGTAATAGGAAAAGTAATTACACCAAGCGATTACTTTCCTATATTGTCAAATCCCCGAATTATAAGGAATTAGGTTAGATTCTTGATTTATCCACGCCTAATTTATCCAAAAGGGTCACACTAAACACATTAAGAGTGGAGCCATTGTCAACAAGGGTTCTTTTTATTCCCCACCCATCATAGGTGGCTATTATCATGAATGCATCATTTCTCTTTCTCATTTCCAAAGGAGGTAGCTCATGTTAGTGAAAAGTAATGTCTACATTAATTGTATTCATTCCTTGTATTAGAGCTTCCATGTCATTTGCATTTGTACCCGAGGGAACCACTACTTGTTGCAAGGTGGTTTGAAGCATAGTGTGATAATTAGGTGAATTCTGAATTAGGTCCCATAGGGATATCTTTGCTGGAGTATTCTTAAGTTGTTCAACAAGATCATACTCCTTCCCACTATGCGAGGGAAAATGAGGATCACTAGGCAAGATGGGATTAGGCAAAGGTAAAGGTGTTGTAGTTGGTTGTTTTGGTTGCAGATTGTTTCTAGTGTTATATGTATGAGAAATGGTATTATGAGTTGATTGCTGCAAAATATTGTTCTTAGGTGGTTCAAGGGTGTAAACAGGTTTGTTTTGAGTTTGAGGTTTGTGTGAAGGTGGGTAAAGGATAAGTTGAGGTTGAATCAAATTAACTTCTCTTGGTTTCGGTTTATCATGACAAGCCTTAGTGGATGAACCTTGTGAGATGAAATCCTCAAGGGCTTCATCTAACATGTCAAAGTCATCACTACTAAAAGGCTTGAGGGTTAGGTTAACTTGGAAAAAGAGAGATGACATGTTCAAATAACTATACTTTCTCCAAGTGGTTCATCGGTTTTTAGGTGCTTTTGGTTTTTGTTTTCTAATGAATGCCAAATGTAATATAATCTAATTGAACTGTGAAATGAAAAGTACTATAATCTAATTCTATCCACAATTGCAATGAATGTAAACTATGCTAACTCTAATGATTTGAATGTAACAAAAACTATGCAAACTGAAATTGATAACTAACATCAACAAACAGGAACACAAAAACTGAGAATTCAATGCTGGAAAATTCAATTTAAAATATGCACTAGAACTAAATAGCCCAAAGGGGCGTATGAGTCCCAGTGAGGCTTTTTTTTTACAAATTTCAGAAAATTTTAAGTGATTTTTATGTATTTTGGTTTATATGATCTATAGAATAAATGCAAATGAATATTTCAGATGATTTTCAATGATGCAAGATGTAAAAATGCAACCTCTATGCACTTTCACTCATGCATGATTTAGAAACCCTAAAATGCCAATTAACTAATGTAAAGTTAATGCAAGTAAGATCTAGGATGATGATGCACTCCAAATCAGAATTAAGATGTTCTAAATGTAAGTTCACCAAAATGAAACAACGAGAAGAGGGATGGGGCCTACTATCCTTGAGGAGATAGAGTTCCTATTTCACACTCAAGTTTCACTCAAGGAAACCCTAGAGATCTCAATCTAATGTATCCAAAGGAGAAAGAGATCTTGCAATAGGGTTGTCCTAAGGTCTAATTATAAACTAAAGAGGGGTTCACCACCAAGAAAGGGCTTGAAAAGACTAATGTAATGCAATATCTAATGCTATAACCTAATGTAATGCAATACTTCACTAAATGACCTAGAAAAGGATGTAAATCCAAACAAAAAAATGAGAAATTAGAAGTGTGCACCTGGAAACTTGAAGAGGCTTGGAATGATCTCTAAAACACTAAAAATACTAAAATTATGGCATACTGGGACTTATATACCAGTCTGAGCGTATTAGTCCCAAACTAGAGTTTCTAGTAGTGTAGATTTAGAATTTGCAAAAATATGAAAATTTTCCTGTAGTGGGACTGATACACCACTTCCATCATATCAATTCATTTTTATTTTTTGAGAATTCAAATTTTAGATTTGTGCTCCAATCTTTTCTCTTCCCTTTCAAACTGATTTCTGGATCTGAACCTGCGAAAAGACTTGCAAAACAAAATATAGAGTTGATTTGCTTATAGGGGGTTTGTGTCGGTCAAACCCCTAGTTCGATAATTAAACCTTAATAGAAACAATGAAACTTGAATGTAAATGTGAACATAAACCCTAACCTTAAGTGTGTCTAAGATTAGTAAATTTGAAATGTAATGCAACCCTATTCTATTGTGCTAGAATGAGATGTAAGAATGAAACATGAGCATGAATGACTCACTTTGAGAGATCCCTTATCACCCAAATGAGCCCTAATAATGTAATCACTTAGGAAACAAGTCATTAGGCTTGGATTGATGGCTAGTTGCATCTCCCCAACCTAGAATCCATCATGATTTACCATAGGCAACCATAATAAACCCTTGACAATGCTAGATCTTGGATGAAAGTGAGCTCGAAGTCCTGCGAAAACACAGTAATGCTGCTCCAAGGCTTCAACTTTGCTAATTACTTGTTCTTGAATGCTCTTGTGAAGAATGCTTGAATGCTCTTGAATGCTTGGATATTGAAATTGCTCTTCTAGATTTTTTCTTAGATTAAAAATGACTTTAGAGGCTTATTTATATAGGAAATACTCCTAATTTACTATTATTTAGATCTCAAAAGCTGACATCAACCAAAAATTTGAATTAAAAAGTTGAATTTCCTACTCAAACATTAAAAAGGTCCCAAATAGGACTCATACACCACTCCTGGCATATGGGTCCCACCTAAGGGGACTCATACGCCCAAGGCGGTGTATGAGTCCCACCTTAGATTTTCAGGGTGGGTTGCTATAATTTTCAATGATTTTGATGATTTTGTTGGGTTTTTTAGTTGAAATAATCCTTGAGATCCAAAATAAAGGGTCTTAGAGACCTATTAATGATGATTTAAAATGGTATTTAATGAGTCTTATCTTATCTATTTATTTGTCATATGGGTTCTCCTCCATAGCAGGGTGTTGGTGTTTTTCCCAGTACACCTAAGGAATCTCTAAAGAGTAGCCAATTCTTATCTTCAAGACCCTTACAGTGAATGGCCAACTTGCAAGATTCAGTTGAGGGCTAGAATCTTCTACACTTTAGGCTCTGTGGGACCAAGGAGGGTGTTCCTAAGGGATATTTAACTTGACACTCTTAATGAATGACAAATCAAACTATAGATCAGTTCCCATAGATGGTAAACAACATCATTCACCCAAAGGTTGGCTAATCTTCAAGCAAATATCCATTAATTTACCAGGAACAAGGGAAATACTTCATACACATGCCTCATTGTAAATGAATTTTAAAATAAATTGCATTTTGATTTCAATTCAGTCACTGAATAGAAAAATTGATATACCTTTATGTGAATATCTGAAAATAGACTAGTGCCTTGCTTCATAGGGCATCAAAGTCACATATACAAATACCAGTAGCACAAAAATGACTTCAAATCTAATGAGATGGACTACCCTCACAGTAACTTTGCATTGTAGAGCTCACTATTTCTAACATAAGGCTTCTTACTAAATCCTTTTGTAAATAAATGCAAACTTATGACCCCATTTAAGCATTTTAATTCATTACTTGAATCAACGCGAAAACAAAGACATACATTCAAACAAAAATTTGAAGATGAATGAAGGCATCATTGACATTTCACTCAAAATTCACACAGATTTACACCAGGAGAGCACATATATCATAATTATTCGTTGATTATCTATATCAGCCACTTCTGTAAAATGATTTAAGATGATTACATATGTTTCTCAGAGCTTAAAATAAGATAACTATTCTATTTTCCATAGTTTATTTATGCCTAATATTCTACCCAAATAAGTACCCGACTCAAATCTTGATCAGAATTCAACCCCTTGCAAATGAGCCATGAATTCCCTTTTATAGAACAAGGGAGCAAACAAGCTACCGACTCAAATGCAATTTCAATACAAAAATTTCATTTCGTCATTAATTTAACCTACATTTCAAAATTTCCCATTTACTGATTATGCAAGAACATGTTGAAAATGGGGAAAGTAAATTTGCAACCACCATCAAAAGGGAAATGCAAAGTACCGCCAAAATTCCCTTTGTCGCCAGGTACACAATGAACCAGACGTCTACATCGCCACAAAGGCACACAGTCAGCATTGGACCCAAAAAACAATAGCCACGTACACCGAAGAAGAGAGAAATCACCACAACAATTTATCAAAAGCAAAAAAGTTTCATCCAACGCAACATCTTCTCACCGACTAGTAACCTTTCTCTTACCAGCACCCACACCACGATATACACACCCACTTTCCATCATTGCAAGGGAAGGAAAAGAAACCTTGGCTCCTTCCTTGTCCTTGTCCTTTTGTAGCGCAGTGACATCCCACCCGCTTGAAGTCCTAGTAGCCAATGGAGGGACAAACAATATGTTTTCACCAGGGGCCAAAGTTCGACCCAAAGTCACGAGAATTTGGCAGTAGTCAGAGTTGGTCTCCATCTCACTGTTTGACGAGCTATTCATGAGGTCGATGGGTGAATTTTGTCAACCAAATGAGCCGTGACCATACCAAAGCTTCCGCCAGTCTTGCTAGAGGGCCCAATGACTTCTCTTTTTTATTCTCGCTTCCTCAGAGCTCTCAGCTTGGTCCTTCAATGGGTGGCTGCATTTGGAAATTACTAGTGAAGATTCCTTCTCCCAGGTATCCCGACAAGCACAGTTTTTTTCCCTGGTTCTCCATTGTGGGGCTTCTGTGATTGGAGCCGAGAAGACCTTCGTACCAGAATTGATAAGGAACTAGGATTGCTCATTTTGCAACCATAAAACACACACTCTCAACCTCCGCTCTTTGCAATAGCTTGAGGAATTAACAACTTACTTGCTATGGAAAAAAAAGCAGCTCATCACTTCTATTTATTGAGAGAAGTAATGATATCAATCACCAATGCTTAATGAAAACACACAAGCAAACTAGGGAATTCATTGGCGTGCGTATTGTCACCATTTAATTATCAAGTGCATGAAAAGCTACAAATTGCACTTCATGATTGCTAGTAATTAAGTCTCCACACGCAGAAAGATCAATTTGATCACACCTGAAAAGAGTATATCATAAATGTCCACTGGTTGCTGAGCAAAAATGACTATCACGTGCCTTTTTGTTAACTTTGAATATAGGTCGTTGATCTCACATCGAGATGGTAGATCAAACAGTTTCATTTTGGTTGACTAAGCATGGAATCCAATGGTGCTTCGCTGATGTGTCCTTAGCCAATGGCGTTAGCCTACCTCGGAAGGCAACCTCTCTGTCTATGAGCTCCACCCATCTCCCAAACTAAGTAGATCAATCCACATGTCGAGTTCTCATTGATCTCGTTGCTTTTAACGGTCATTCACTTTTTTCTAACAAACTAGTGGGGAACGATGGAGATTGTTCCTAAGATTTCATCTTGGCCATCGGTTTGGAACCACGAGCCATAAGCTTGATAGTGGAGGCTGGGCCCCATGTTCATATGAAGACATGCATCTTCGTTTCGCTGACCTTGCAACTTTTAACAAGCTGACATTTATCTCTCGCGAGTTGGTGGGGTATGGTCAAGATCTCTTCCCATAGCTTCAGATCCCTAAAACTTGCATGCACGATAAGGTTAGTATTTAATAAAGGGCCTTTGTTAGGCCGACGGTGACATTACCCTTGCAGGCTGACAAATTAAGCTTAAGTCATCAGGAAAAATTAAGATTTGACCTTAGGAAAAGGCTAAGGTTGATGAGAAAATCGGTGACCGGTGCTTCTAACCAAAGGGGCCAATAAACAAATGTGTATTGTGGCTCAAATGATGACTCAAGGAACCAGATATCGGTATAGTAGGTCCACGTGCGATTAGAACATTTGAGTGCTTTCACAAGCAAAACCCTACTCAATCATGGGGATAAGGGTTTAAAATGCAAATTAAGCCCATGGGGAATGGAAAATTCTTCAGAATTTTAGGAGCTCCATCACAGGGGTTGTATTTATCACATGTATTGTCTATTTTTTTACTCATCTTGTCTATTTTCTATCTATCTAGGTGTCTATGGAGGTAGAAACACTAAAAGGAGGGCTTGATCGAGAAAATCCCTAAAACAACCCCAACACTTTTCCTCGTTTCAACTATGTGCAGGTTTCTAGGTTCAAAGAGCTAGGTACTTGCTAGTTTCTAGATATTAGCTCCTAATTTAATTAGGAAACACCAAAATGAAGGTTTGATTTGATAGGGAGGGGCATAGATGTCCACACTGTTAGTGTTGTAGCAACGAGAGATATTTTCTCCTTAATATAAATTCACCACAAGGTAGGTCAACCCTAGTTCTATTAAATAAAATTATATTTGATGAGGTTGGCTTTAGATGAGGGGTTTCCTGGCTTGTATAAACAGGAGAAGGTGTCTCCTCATTTCATCAATCAAGAAGCAATTCATTCACTCAAAATTTGAACTTCAATAGTAGGTCAAGTGGCGCAATCATGGTAGGAGGGCCCTCAAAGAGAACAATTCATACTGTGCAACAAGATTTACACAACAGAAGCAACACAAAATATGGAGGAAAATGCAAATTCAAACATTCTTATTATTAGAAAATTCAATTACAAACAACCGACAACATCCAGGCTTACAGATCTGGCTCACAGGCATGATAACATGCTCAAGATACAATATTCCAATATGCTCCTATATGCGAGTTGAAATCTTAGAAATCAAATCTAAAATCTATCTCATTCTACTCTGATCTACTTCCTAATGATTGGTTACAATGATTTATATCATATCCAAAGATCTAGAATCATCCGCGTTGGCCAAAGATCATTACAATCTCTAATGAAGAAAATGTAACGTGCGCATGAAATAGGTTGGCCTCAAATTTGAATTTCTCCTCAACAGGTGCATAGGATGAAGTGTGGACCTATAATTAAGATTGGGGACACTCCATGGAACAATTTGAATCACACCGTCAAGATCCACAAGTTACGGGAAAGATCCACAAGTGATCAAACTAGCCGTTAGGCTTGAAAATTATTCTGATGCTAGTTCAAGAAACTCACTCAATTCAGAAGTGATAACTTGCCGAAAAAAGATCCAATCATGCTGAAATATTGGAATTAGGAAAATGAACATGTCCACGATGAAAATATAGATTTGTACGGTCTAGTGACAATATATGATGAATCCACCAATCATGAATTGAACAAGAACAAAACAAGAACAAAATTGGAATGAAAATATTTTTGGTTGATGCAAGATTGCCAAGAACCAAGGATACTCCTACATTAGACATCCGAGGTTAATGAAAAGTGAGTCCCTCACTTTTTTGGGGCTAAAGGAAAACCAATACGGTCTACCTAAGCCTAAGAAATCCAAGAAGAATCCTCCACTGGTCTGCATTTCCACTTCACAAGATATTCTTTGTACTGTCTTCCACGCGTTTTCCTTCCATCTCTGATATCCAGAATCTCTTCAATCTCATCTGACTGTTGTTTAGGAAATTGATTCTCCAATTTTAATTTATTGTCTTCACTGAATTCTGCTTCGTGGTACTAATGTAGATCTACAATGTTGAATATAGGTGATATACCCATGCCATCCGGTAACTCTAGTTCATATGCATTTCCTAAATCAAATTTCTTCAAGATCTTACAGGGTCCAAACTTCCTCATCTTCAAATTATTGTATGTGCCAATGGGAAATATTTCCTCCCTCAAATACACCATCATTTCATCCCCAACTTCGAATTCCTTATGTCTCCTCTTTTCATCTGCTCTCTCCTTATACTTTCGGTTCATGTCTTCCAATTGCTATTTTACTTGAGTATGCACTTTCTTCACGTGTTCTGCAAATTCCTCTACTTTTGCACTCCTTTTATCTTCCTTACTGATGTCTCTCAACTCTGATATACCTCGAGGATGAACTCTAGTAACAATTTCAAAAGTGTCTTTCCAGTACTCCTGTTCACTGAATTATTGTAAGCAAACTCTGCTTGTGCAAGGACTAAATGCCAACTTCCGCTCTTCTCTCCAACCAAACATCTTAGCAAGTTCCCCAAACTCCTATTTACTACCTCAGTCTATCCATCATTTTGTGGGTGAAAAGTAGAATTGAAATTCAAATATGTCTTTAACTTCTTCCAAAGTGTCCTCCAAAAGTAACCAACAAACTTTACATCTCTGTCTGAAACAATAATCCTAGGTAATCCATGCAATCTAACCACTTCTTTGAAAAATAAGTTTTCTACATGTACTGCATCTGTTGTCTTCTTCCAAGGTATAAAATGTGCCATTTTAGAAATTCTATCCACCACCATAAATATAGAATCATTACCTCTTTGTGTCTTTGGAAAACCAAGTATGAAATCCATGCTGATATCCTCTCAAGGTATCTTCAAAACTATTAAAGGCTTATACAATCCAACATTCTAACTACTCCCTTTTGCAACTTGAAAAACTATGCAACTCTGCACAAGTTTCCTAACATCCTTATGAATTTGTGGCCAAAAGTAATTCTCACTTACCAATGCTACTGTCTTATCAATTCCAAAGTGTCCTGACAATCCTCCAACATGTTTTTCTTTCACCAAGCTATCCCTCATTGAAATCTGGGGTATACACAACTGATTTCCTCTGAACAACATATCCTCCTGAATGAAATAATCCAACCACTGACTCCTATTCTCCAAGATTGGTTCTTTACAAGCTCTCTAAGGCTTTGTGAAATCAAGGTCTTCCTCATACAAGTTCTTCAATTCATCAAACCCTAATACCTCCACTCTCATCTCTGCCAGTAAATTCTTTCTCCTACTTAAAGCATCAACAACTCTATTTGACTTTCCACTCCTATGCTTCAAAACAAAAGTATAACTTTGCAAGAATTCTACCCATCTCATGTGTCTTTGGTTCAACTTACCTTGATTGTTCAAATATTGCAACGCTTGATGATCTGTATACAACACAAAATCCTTAGGAAACAAGTAACGTCTCCACTTCTTCAAGGCTTAAACTATGGAATAAAACTCATGATCATACATTGAATACCTTCTCCTAGCATCATTCAATTTCTCACTGAAATAAGCTACAAGTCTCCCTTCTTGACTCAATACTGCTCCAATTGCATTTCCACTTGCATCATAGTCTACCTAAAATACCTTATTAAAATATGGTAAAGCCAACATAGGCTGCTCTGTCACCTTCTTGTTCAACAACTCAAAACTTCGGTCTACTCCAAATGTCCACCTAAAATCCTTCTTATCTCCTCTCATTGTTTCTGTCATAGGACTACAAATAGAACTGGAATTCCTAATGAAATTTCGGTAGAAACTAGCCAATCCATGAAATGATCTTACCTCTCCAATGCTTTCTAGTGTAGGCCACTCAATAATTGATCTTACCTTCTAAGGATCCATCTTCAATCCATCCATAGATATCACAAATCCTAGATATACCAATTCTTCCTTCATGAAACTACACTTCTTAATGTTTATCAACAATTGCTCTTCTCTCAACCTCTGCAAAACTTGCCTTATATGCAACAAATTTTCTTCTCTAGTCTTACTGAAAACCAAGATGTCATCCAAGTAAACAATCACAAACTTACCCAAGAATTTCTTCAATACCTCATTCATTAGCCTCATGAAAGTACTCAATGCATTTGTTAGTCCAAAAGGCATCACCAACCACTCATACAATCCTTCATTTGTCTTGAATGTTGTTCTCCTACCATCCCTTTCTCTCATTCTAATATGATATCCACTTCTAAATCTATTCTTTTAGTAAGGTATATTTAACTCATACTCCAAACAACCTATGTACTGTCATCCATTCAAAAGGAAATTCACTATATCACTCAGTATTCTCATTATGCCTGAGAGTGTATAAAATCCTCCATTCTCTCATCCTTCTTAAAGCAAATACATAGTAGGTAATTTACAAGGACTAGCTTTCTGATCAAACCTTCCTCAACAACTCTTAACAATTTGTTCATCTAATTTCTGCCTCCTGGCTTCTGTCATCCCAAGTAGTGTTTTATTAGGGAAAACTAGCTCCAAGACCAAAACTATGAATACTAATATCTTCAGTAACCAACAAAGTATTATCTAAAAAATGATATCTTCATACTTTATCAGCAACTTTTATTCTCTATCTAATTGTCCTTTCTACATTCTGAAGTCTTCAACCTTCTTAGGTCCAAGGTGAAGATATGTTCTCATGTTCCTGCCTCTATCCAAAAAATCTCTCTCCATCAACCAAAAAAATTCTAGCACTCGTACAAACTCAACTCTAGGAACATCCTCCAATGGCAACAAAGTCTGCTTCATCCCATTAGCAACAATGGTATATGTGTTCTTCTTTCCATCATGAATAGCCTGTCTATCATATTGCCAAGGCCTTCCCAAAAAAACATGGCATACATCCATAGGCATGATATTACACAAAATTTCATCATGATAATTTCCTATCTTCAATTTCACCAAACACTGTTCACTTACCAGTATCTTATGCTCATCTTGAATCCAAGCTATCTAATAGGGCTTCAGGTGTTTCAATCTTTCCAACTTCAATTTGGTCACCATTTCTTCAGAAACTAGGTTCTTAGAACTCCCACTGTCAACAATCACTTTACAACACTTACCAATTACCTTGCATCTAGTAAAAAAAAATTATTTCTTTGCAACGGTTCCTGCTCCATCTCACTTTGACACAATCCTCTTCTATTCACCAACACTTCTCTATCTTCTAGTTTGTTAGATGATCTAGCATGATCTTCCTCAACAAGGGTTGTTCTTCTATTTCTTTCTATCTTTCTAGTTGTCTCTCCCTGATTGCATTCAAATGCTCTATGTCCTTCTCCACCACACTTAAAACAAGTTCCCTTGAATACTCTTTTCTCCTGTCCTCTATCATCTCTTCTATAACCCTCATTCGCGTAACCACCATATCCTTCTCTTCGGTAAGATTTTCCATCATCTCTATGGTATGAATTCTCATTCTTACTGACTTCCTTATCTTTTTTCTGATCTAGAAAATATCCTCTTCCTCCTCCAGTAAAAATTCTTCCTCTTTGAAATCTTCCACCTCTTCCTCTCCATCTCTACTCATGTCCTTTATTCAACTTCTCTTATGCTTTTAGGGAAAATTGATATGCCTCTTCCACACTTAGCAACTTGATCAAACTAATCTCATCCTGTATAGATGACCTCAAACTATTCACATATTTGGCTACTTGCTCGGTATTGTCCTCTAAATGTCCAGATTTGATATTCAACTTGTAGAACTCCTCAATATACTCTATCACACTTGACTCTTTCTGCTTCAGATTCTGCAACTTTCAGAAGAAACAAATTTGATAGTCTGCAGGCATAATCTTTGTCTTCAACTTATTCATCATCCGATCCCATGATCTTATCTTTTCTTTTCCTCTTCTTTGTCTATTTGTCTACAAATGTTCCCACCAAAGGGATGCATGTCCTCTCAACTTTGTACAAGAAAATTTCACTTTCTTTTCTTTAGTGGTACCTTCAAAATCAAAATACTTCTCCATCTTTGTTATCCAATATAGCAATTCATTTGAATCTAACTTACCATTATAATTTGGTGGATTGAAATGTGGTTTTTTATTTTCTCTAGTTAGGGCTCTTATGAACCTCTCTTCTCCCTGATCAAGGCCAGGTTGATCTTCTCTTCCCCTTTCTTCTTGTACTTCTACCTCTTCATCACTCACATCATCAACTGGTCAACCTCTCCTTTGGGCCG
>VDFB02251828.1:0-34842 GCA_007258455.2 Sequoia sempervirens
AACATCATCTCTAGATTCAGAATTTGTTGGCTTCATCGTAGTGCATTCCTTATCTAACTTCTCTTTCCATTCCAGCTATCTCCCAACTTTAATAATGATGCCTACACATGAATGGAAAGTAAACTTCAAATTGGTTGCATTATGAACTTTTAGATAAGATGAAATCTAACAAACACTTACCACCACCAAGGTGATCTTCAACTATCTGCATAAATGTGTAAACTGCAGCATCAACAAACTCTAGATCTGTAGAGGCTATTGGTTTAGGCAGGTTTCACATGAAAATATCCCTTTGCACAATCCTCTTGATTTTACCCAAAAAAGGCTAAGCATTCAAACTCATTATGCCCATAGGTTTTATGAATTTTGCACATATCTGATAATACATAGTGATGTAAACCCTCACTGTTCCAGAGATCCAATCTCTTATTTAGAGACTCACAAATTTGAGGGAAATCAATCTAAAGACTATTACCATCATGAAAACATAATATTTATTTTCCATTTTGACTCAGAATATGTATTTTCAGAGATCTATCATATCTCATATTTTCAACATAAAGGCTTATTCAACTTCTAGCTATGTCACCTTGTTAAGCCCTCCTAGCACCAATCTATTGATGGTGTTTTATGCACAACAACAAATCAGATAGAATGTGATATTATATCTCTCTTGAAAGGTAAATCTCTATCAGCAAGCCTCAAGAGCTAACCCCAAGGTCTCTAATGTTAGGTCTTGACAATGTAAAAACAACTCAATGATAAATGTGAAAATATTGGTAATCACAAGGGGCCTTACAAATGAACAATGTTGGAAGTGTACTTTCATTAGATGTAACAATATGGTGATGCTTTCAATCCTAAGACAAACCCAAATACAAAGAAATAACAAAAGAGAAAGGGTTGAGAGAGATTCTATTCTAACTCCTAAGATTTATCACAATAATGATGAATACTGCAAATGGACATATCCCCAACAAAACCAATCTCTACTTGGTCAAAGACAAGTGTACAACTCCGCATAAATGGTGCAATATTCTAAGGAAACTGAATATTTTTAGACTATGAATATTCATTCACATACCTACTAACTAGCGCAATGTAAACAAGCATCCAAAGTTGAACTTAGCACAAAATAAGGCCCAGACTAACTTTACACAACAACTTACAATCATCAAATTACTAAAAGTATGGATAGAAGATCGATCGACATCATTAAAATTTCACCATTATCATGAAAGAATTGAAAAATAACATCTAACATCTGAGAATCAAGAACAAGAAACCATAAACTATCAAAGTGTAACACAAAGCTTACCAAATCAACAATCCAATTGAATTAAATTCTCCATCATTACATAACACTTTCTAGTCTCTATCCTCTCCTACAACTACTATCTTTCATAATCTAACTCCTAACTTAGCCAATTCTGGCTTTTTACAGCTTCTAATCAACTATCCTCTAAACTTTACAAATGAGAAGGTACTGGCCTTTTATAGAAAATTACATTTTGAACCAATGGCCAAGATTTAATTCATCCAATGGCTGCAATTGCACTTCTAGAAGCATCAAGTTGTTACATTAGGGTTTGGCACTTTTGGTGCATCATCATCAAATCAACATAACTTTGTTACGAATCTTGAGCAATGAGAAAATAGTTGTTTGCCACCTTGTCTTTGAATAAAATTTTGATTGGAGAGTAAAAATAGCATCACATGTCCTATAGAAATCTGCTCCAGCTGTAATAGCCTTGGCACAAATTCATAGGTGGGCTCCACATTCAATTTCTTCAATTGCAATTTAAAATTCTCATTGTAGCCTCAAATGGTGTGAACATCCCTCTCTTTGGCACATTTTCTTATGTAGGTCTCAAGTGAATTTAGTTCTCTTCTCCAAGATTTATATCTTGTATTCTTCAAATTCTAGCATGATTAGGTTGGCCAAGCAAGTCGGCCTAGAGATAAAATAAAATTGTATTTAATGTTTGTAAACTAGCACTAGGTCGACCTGGATCTCTCTAGAAGCATTATCTTTGTTGGCACAAAAATTTAGGTCATCCTTTCTAGCTATGAAGTCACATGATTGGCACAAGTTCCTAGGTCACCTTAGGTTGGACATTTTCTCCTTCCCACCTCTTGTACTAAAGCAACTTTTGATTTGGAAGCCCTATTAGGGCTCACCTCTTCCTACAAAAGAACAATATAATCTGCCATAGCAATTTTTTGAAGCATCAATATGTGTAATAATAATAACCTTTAAATAGAAATGATAATAATTCAAGCAAGCAATTCATTTTGAAGATCACATTACCACATCATTCATGCATATAAAATACCTTCAAATTAATCACCATCTCATGAAATGATCATATAATTCAATATGAAAACATTTCATTCATCTATATCGATATTTTAAGGTAAAACAAAAAGAGGTCGGGTAATCTGAGCTAGCTCGGATTCCTCGGCCAGATTAGAGCTCAGGTAATCCAAGCAAGCTCAGATTTCCTTGACTCAAAACACTGATCACATTTTTCCTTATGATTCTCTGCAATCCTCATTGGATGAAGTCCATTTCCATAACTAGACACATTCAAGTGCAAATCATCTCTTAAACACCTCACAAATTGCTTGCATCCAAAGTTCAACTCATTTCACGCATTGGGGTATAGAATTCAGAAATATCTACTATTTCGAAGGGTCTTAGATTACCCAGGTGAACTAATGTTTGGGTAATCTGAGCTAGCTTAGAATTACCAAACAAAGGATAGGTCAAAATTTGCTAAGTGTTCACCATTTCAAGTTCAGGATTTAGGTCGTGGGACAGATCAAAAAAAAATGAGGGGGCTCAAATTCTCCGAGTGGATTTGGGCTCAGTTAATCTGAGCTACCTTGGAATTTTTGAGCCTTAGATTACATGCAAAAATTCACTAAGTGGTGAATCCACCTTGATCTAAGTTGATAAATGATAGCTCAAACACCCTCCTATATTCCCATTACGGCCTTTTAAACTCACTAGAAATGAGCAACAAATGTGCAAACGTACATCTTTAGAAACCCAAAAACATGAAGGGAGCTTAGACTTGGGTAATCTAAGGTAGCTTGGATTACCCAACTGGATTAAGGTTTAGGTAATCTGAGGTCCCTTTGAATTACTAAACCTGTCCCAAACTTAACAATTTTTTCCTCAAGTTCAGAATTCGAGCAAGGGTTGACCTCAAGGAGTTAAGCAACCATCATGAAGTTGCAAAATGACATCTCAAATATAGATTTATCATTAAGTACATGGGTGAGACAAGACCAAAAATGAGAGACTCATCCCTTAAGGGGATAAATTCAGGACTCTATGAAAATAAAGAAGAAAGCAAAAGCAAGAAAAGAGGGATGTTGTTTGCAAGGCTGTGTGAAAAATGCCCAACATGCCTTTCACCATTTTCTACAATTCTAAATGATCTGAGCTCACCCCTATTGCATGATAGAATCCTAGAAAAATTTAACTATAGAGCTTGAGGAGTGTCAAGAAAAAAAAAAAAACTCTTAGGAAGATTAATCTATTGACCATACACCTTATCATAAGCCTCAATCAACCTCTTCATAGCTCTGACTTCACAAACAAAGGATTCACCCATCAGAATAGTATCATCAACAAATTTTTGATGGGTAAGGGTATGTGTAGGATGATCATCATGGAAAAAAAAAAAAAAAAAAAAAAATAGGCCCTTATGGCAAAAATTCAGAAAATCAGAGAAAGCCACGCGAATCCTGACGAAGTTCATTATCTATATTATTTCAAAATATGTAAGAATAATTCATGAATGTTTGAATGTAGTTTCTAAACTACTAGGTTTATTTAAAAAAAAATTGTGAAAATTGAAATTCCAATGCAGTGCCCTAAATTTATAGGAAAACTAGCAAAGCAAAAAGTTCGCCCCAATTCACCCCAACCACAATAAAATGATAATATTTTTATAAGATTTTAGATACAAGTAGATGACACATGTCCCAATGTGATGCATATTTTTTGTAATTTTTTCCAAGCAAATAATTAATTATCAATTTTTATTACAACTTTAAAAAATATAAAAATCCAACTGACCAAATTAAATTTTGGTCAAGACTTGGTGAAATTCACTTTTTCTATCCTATAGTATGTAGCTATTAGAATGCAGCTACTTTGAATTTTAAAAAATGTGATACCATTTGAAAGCTATAGATGTTTTTCTAAACTGTTCGTCAATTAGGAATTTCTAATTTGTAATTCTAAACGAAAAACACAATTATTATTTATTAAATTCAAAGCAAATTGGTGGAAGCGAGAATCTCCTTTAAAACCCCTTTATGTTTCATCAATTTCTAGATAAAAAAATTCATCAGCCACATACCCTACACATACCCATCATATCACCACTTTTTGGCCCATCATGATCCTGCACATACCCATAATAGGATCACCTCTAGAAGAAAAAGAAAGGCCTTTCAATGAATTGGTTGATAATGTCATCTGAATATTTCTACCAAGAGTTTTTGCCATCAAGATGAAAACCAACAGAGAGATTGGATCTCCCTGTCTAAGACCATGCAAGCTCTAGAAAAAAGGGGAAGGAGAACCATTTTCCAGCATAACAAAAGATGGAGTAGAGATGAGTTGATCAACAAGTTGAAGAAACTTCTAACAAAAACTAAAGTGATCCAACACATCCAACAAAAATATCCAATTTACCCTATCATAAGCTTTAAGAAGGTCTAGTTTCAGGAAGAAGCCCAAATTCTTAGAAGAATTAATAGAATGAGCAAGTTCATGCACAGTTATAATAGAGTCCAGGATCTGATGGCCCATGACAAAGCCACTTTTTTGTTTAGATATCATATTTGAAAGGCACTTTTGTAGTCTAGTGGCAAGCACCTTTGAAATTTTTTTATAAACGGAGTTGCATAAATTGATCAGATGATACTCACCAAGGTTGTTAGCATCAGTAGACTTAGGGATTAGGACAATGAAGGTTTCATTCATCTCTCTAAGTAATCTTATGGAACTAAAGAACTCCTTTGTGGTGTTAATCACACATTCCAAAACAATCTCCTAGCATGACTAAAAGAACAAAAAAGGAAAACCATCAAGCCCAGGGGCCTTATTTCTGTCAAAATAAAAGACTGCATCCTTTACTTCCAACGTAGAAGGGATAGCTATGAGCTCCCTATTAAAGTCCTTTGAAACTAAATTGGGGATAACATCTAACAAAGCTTCCACACTATTTTGGTCCCACACAAGATCATCCTTAAATAGTTGCTCAAAAAAGCTAGCAGTCGCTCTCCTAATAGCATCCTCATCCTCTAACAGTGAGTCATCAGCCAAAACCGAGGAGATTCTATTAGACAAATTATGACTAAAGGCAGTAAGATGAAAGAACTTGGAGTTGTGATCCACAGATTTTGACTGAATTGCATGAGATCTCTATCTCCAGAAATCTTCCTCAGCAACAATGTCATGAAGTTGACTGAGAAGACCATCCTCCTACAATTGGAGGTCCTCTAATAAGCCTCTTTGTCTGAATGGTCTCCTAAATACCATCTAGCCTTTGAATAACATAACTCTTAGATTCAAAAATATGAACAAATGACTCTCTATTCCATTTCTTGAGATTTATTTTAACAAAAGTTAGCTTTTTGGCTACTCTGAACATCACACTACCATCAATATTCACTTGCCACCATTTTTAATACAATCCATAACCCTTAGATCCTATAACCACATGGCTTCAAACCAAAAAGGAAAAAAATTCTTACCTCCAAGCCTATCAACGACGAAAGAGATAGGAAAATGGTGAGACCCACATCTTATAATAGAGGAAATGGAACAAGCAAAATCCACAAACCAAGATGTTGATTTCAAAGCTTTGTCTAGCCTAACTTGAATATTGTCCACACCAACATGCCTGTTGGAACAAGTAAAGTTACCCCAGTCATCTTAACATCAATAAGAGCATTATCATCAATGAAAATTCTTAAATCCAAATGGTTGCACAGATTGGCTTGCAAACCACCCACTTTCTCATTATCACACAAAGGAGTGTTGAATTTTCCATCACTAGCTAGGGGCTATCCAATAAATTTAGCCAAAGACACCCAAGATTATCCCATAACTTCTTTCTGGGCCTCTTTAGGTTAGGAGCATACAAATTAGATATAACCCAAGTGTAAGAGTCCCTAATCAAAACAAACTTCATCTCCACATGATTAAAACCTTTTGTAATAGGGAAAAATTTGATCATCCTAGTATTCCAAAAAGTTGCAATTCCACCTGAGGCTCCTTCAAAGCTAACCCCATGAAAACCATAGTCTTTAAAAAAGAGATTCTTCAAAGCTTCCAACTTATCAATTTTCATTTTCATTTCTTTAATCAAAAAAAGGTTTGGCATATGGTCCCAGATCAAGTTCTTGAGGAGGTCTTGTTTATGTATATTATTCATACCCCTGATGTTCCAAGAAATAATCTTCATTTGGACGAAGAGGGAGTGTTTTTCGAGCACAAATCGAAGAGGGTTTTCTAAAACCCTTCAACAATGTCCCACTTACAATCCCTCTCCCTACTTTTCTACAAAGAGGGTCTTCCCTCGCCCCTCTGTTTAGACCCACAATCCACTTTTTGTCTTCTCATAGTAACACGTTTATGGGGTTGAGGAGGAGGAGAAGTAGAGGACTTATTTCTTCCCCTCACCAGAATAAAAGCTTCTTCATCCTTACTCCCTGAATCTGCAACCACCAAAGCACCATCACCAACCACCAACCTAGATGCATGATCTAATGGGGGAGATGGTGCAACAGAAGGATCCAAAATAGTATGTTTTGGGATCACAAAGTATCTAAAACATGATCCACATCATGATCCATAGTCTGGCTAGTAGCTTCCTCCACATATTTCTCAGACTCCTTGTCAACCTCAGGATGAGGGTTAATATGATCTTCAATATTAGCTTCACCCTCCAAGCCGTTACTAGTAGCTAATTCACCTTGTTCCAGAGGAACCAAAGTCCCCTTGGCCTCCTTGACCTTCTAAACCTTAGTCCATGGAATAGCCTTGGGCAGGGCCACCTTAGCAGGGAAATCCTTAGCCCAGTGGCCCACTTTTTTACATTTGAAGCAAGCAAATGAAATATTTTCAAATACAATATGTTGCTTCTAGGATCCCACCTTAGAGTTAAGGTGAAATAATTTAGGCATCACGACATCTTGGTCAATCATGACACAAAATCTTGTTGTAACCAGTTGCCTTCTAGAGAGAGTGGCCTCATTAATGGAGATTGATTTCCCAATAGTTAGCCACTACCTTAAACATTTCTTCATCCCAATATTCCAAAGGAAAGATCAACAACTTAACCCACACAGGGACTGAATGAAAAAGGAACTAGATAAATCCATCCCAAGCTCCCAAGGGCGTAAAACTAGAGTAAGACACCCAAAGGACCACAGTCCTTTTGTAAAAAGTGCTCTCAAGTCTTCATCACAAGAAAAGGAAAAGGAGAAGAACCCTTTAGCTATTGTTGCAACTTCATCTTGATCTTTTAATGCCCATTTCTTTCAAACCCAAGTGTGAACCTCCTCAATGTTAGGTCGAGGACCTAAAAACTTTCCAACCAAAGAGAAGTCTATTCTAGCAATATTTTTATCAACAAGAGAATCCAAAATGAACAAGGTTGTTGGATATGGCATTGATGAATTTGGTTATAGGCTTTGGGATTCTAAAAATCAAAAAATTATGAGAAGAAAGGATGTCATATTTAATGAGAAATTGGTGTACAAAGATCAGTTGCATTAGTATGAGAAGAAAGAAAATGATTATGTAGTCTTGGATGATACACCAAATAGCAATGTTCTAGTGGTTTCTCATGTTTCACAACAACAACAACAACAAATACCACAAACTCCATTGAATGTTAGACTATCTTCAAGGATAAGTAGACCTCTAGAAATATTTTCTCCCTCTTTGTATTCTATTTTGTTAATAGACGATGGTGAACCTAAAGGGTATGATGAAGCTATGTAGGTGGATACAAAGGTTCAGTGGGAGCATGCAATGGAAGAATAAATGGACTCCTTGCTAAAATATGAGACTTGGGAATTATACAAGTTGCCTGCAGGTAAAAAGGGTTTACCAAACAAATGGGTTTATGGGCTGAAAGAGGAAGATGGAGGTAAGAACAAATATAAAGCTAGGTTAGTTGTAAAAGGATTTGCATAGAAAAAGAGCATTGGTTTTGCTGAGATTTTTTCTCCAGTTGTTAAGATGACTTCTATTTGTACTATTTTAAGTATTGTGGCTATTGAATATTTGCATTTGGAATAGCTAGATGTGAAAACTTCCTTTCTTCATGGTGATTTGGAGGAGGAGATATATATGGAACAACCCCAAGGATTTGAGGTCAAAGGAAAGGAGAAATTGGTGTGCAGATTGAAGAAGAGTTTATATGGCTTGAAACAAGCACCTCAAAAATGGTACTTGAAATTTGATAGTTTTATGATTGAGCAAGGCTACAATAGGTATAATTTTGGCCATTGTGTTTATTTTAAGAGGTTGGATAATGACAACTACAATATTTTATGTTTATATGTTAATGACATGCTTGCAGTGGGGTCTAACATGGATCACATAAGTGAGTTAAAACAATAGTTAGCAAAATCATTTGCTATGAATAATTTGGGGGGAGCAAAACAAATCCTTGGTATGAGAATTTGTAGAGATAGGAAGAATAAAAAATTGACTCTATCTCGGGCTGGTTATGTTGAAAAGGTGTTACAAAGATTTCACATGGAGAATGTAAAAGTTGTTAGCACACCTTTGCGTAGTCATTTGAAATTGACTAAGGAGATGTGTCCAAATACATAGGAGGAGAAAGATAAATATACAAGGTACCATATGCTTCAACTGTAGGAAGCTTAATGTATGCCATGGTATGCATGAGACTAGATATTGCACATGATGTTGGAGTCATAAGTAGGTATATGAGTAATCCCGAATTGGAGCATTGGAATGTAGTAAAATGGGTTCTCAAGTATTTGAGAGGTACATCTAATAAATGTTTATGTTTTGGGGGCTCTAATACTAATTTAGTAGGTTATGTAGACTCAAATTCGGCAGGGGATATTGATACCAGACGGAGTACTATAGGTTACGTCTTTACTATAGGTGGGACAACCATAAGTTGGATCTCACAGTTGTAAGAGGTGGTTGCTTTATCCACCACAAAGGCAGAGTATGTAGCTGCAATAGAGGCAAGCAAGGAGATGATATGGCTGCAATCTTTCATGGAAGAATTGGGTCAACAATAGGCCACTAGTTATTTCTTTACAGATAGTCAGAGTGCCATACATCTTGCAAAGAATTATGCCTTGCATTCAAAGACCAAACACATACAGTTGAGGTATCACTTCATTCAGTCAGTGTTGGATGATGGACAATTAAGGCTAGAAAAGATACATACAAATGACAATCCAATGGATATATTTACAAAGGTAGTGCCAAGGGAGAAGTTGAGCTCCTCTTCAGCTTTGGTTGGTCTTCAAGACAAAAAATAATAAAATTAGAACAACAGGGTCTAGGGTGCTTATTTCCAATGGGTGCTACAGGGTCAATGGTATTATGATCAGTCTCCAAGTGGGAGATTGTTGGTATATGGAGCCTAATCAGACTCAGAGGTTAAATTTTCCCCACTTTTATCAACATGGTTTCCTCCCAAATTATTTAACAGGGTTAAGGGGAAACACCCCTTGCAAGAGTTTGGGGGCAATGCCCCCAAGACAGGGTCAAGGGGCAGCACCCCTGGCCTGCTCCCTGTCATGATACAAGGCAGGGTCGAGGGGTAGCACCCCCACAAGGGCTCAGGGGTGGTGCCCCCAAAACCTCTCATGATTTTTATTATTTTATAAAGGTGTCAGGTGTTATTTTTTCTAGTGGACGACATAAAAAACCCTAATTTTGTAACCAACATAAGTCTTGATAAAAGGCTAAGGGTTTGGGTTTTTGTTGACATAGTATTGTAGCATTTGTAGTGGTATTGAGTTGCAAGGATTACTATTTGTAATCAGTTTGATTTACTAGATAATAATATTGGACTCTTTGTTGGTGGACGTGACCCAAGTTTGGGTGAACCATGTTAAATATTGTCTCTTTTCAAGTTATTATTTATGTGTTTTTTCATTCTTCTATTTCATTATTATTTTCATGTAATGATATTTTCTGCATACAATTCCTAACAAAGGTGAAGCCACCTTCAATGTTGGAAGAAGACACTGATTCACATGCAATGCCTTTGCCCTTATGTTTTGAGGAAAAAAGGTCAACCCATCTCTGCCCCAACAACAAAGACTACCCTGCTAGTTGGCTAACCCCCACCAAAGCACTCTCAATCTGGGGAAAGCTCAAATTAGCTGCAAATGATTCCCTGAATAGGGCCTGCCCATTATCACCAATGATCACATGACCCCCAAGATCCTTTGGAAATGCCTCATTTGGAGGACAACCATCACAAGACTCCTTGAAGGCCTCAAATGCACACTTTTCCTCAGAAAGCACATCTTTGACTACATCCTCACCGTACGACTCATCCTTCTAAGCTGTGCCACTATGACGAAGCAACACATCCACACCACATGATCTATCCTTCCCAACAACAACATCAGAAAGCCCCAAATCTGTAGACCGATCGAACTGAAAGTTGCCATGATTACCAGGGGTTGATTTCAAATTCAAATCACTCAATCCCACCACCGAACTAGCCTTCTCCCCAATGGTCTCCTCACCAATGATCACCATTAAAGGGTTCTCTATTGTACTCTTGTAGAGAGTTAATTTCTCATCCAGATCTAATTTCTCATGGTTTTCTTGAAGGTTTCATTCTAGGTTGATTAGGTTTTCCTAAAGGATATTTTCACTTTTTCTGAAATCCATTGCTTTTTTTCCCATTGTTTGGAAGAAATTAGTCATTGTTTGGAAGAAATTGCTTTTTTTCACTTTTTTTGTTCTATTTTTTAATTTGAGAATCATTTTTTAGTATCCATTTATCAAATTATTTTAGTGTAAAAATAGAATTATTGCAATCTTCATCCTTCACTATGCTAGCATTTAAGATGGTTTTTTTTTCTTTTGGTCTCCTCAAGACCTTGATTTTCTATTAAAACTTTAGAACTAATTAGAAGGTGATCTGAGAGTGTGCAAGGATAGACCTTTAATTTTATTTCTTCCTCCATTTTGTTAAAGAAGAATAATTCCCCGCTTGAATAAAATATCTCTAAATGATAGTATATCCTTTTCTTTCCTTTTTGTGCATTGCACCAAGTAAAACAAGTTGATTTAGCAATCTTTTTCCCCCTTCAAGGGGATTATAAAGTTATAACAAGGATTTCATCTTTTCCCAAAAAACTCTTCTCATTACCCTTCCAATCTAATTCTAGGGCCCCAATTTTGTCTTGGGTATTTTATATCATGATAAAGTCCCCCTTATGAGCTAGGGAATACTAGGTAGCTCACTAAGCCATTTCCACAAGTTAATTCTTTCCCTATAATCATTAGAAGTGTATATAGATAAAATACCAAACATATAGCTATCTTTCTATATGACAACCCACACTACCTAATTCCAAGGAAAAACACCAAAAGTAGCTACATATTTAGCCCACCGATTGGCTAAAAGAATGAGAACACCACCCTTTCCCTTGTCATGGTTGGTGTAGAAATCAACAACATTATTCCATACAAATTTTAGGTTGCTTTCCAATGTGCAATTTATATATTCTACTTTTGACAAGAGGACAACATATTTTCTTTTCTCCACATTTAAATATCTTCTTATTATGTATTTTCTACTAGAGTTTGTTGTGCAATTTTGCACACACGCCCCACTTGGAGTAGGGACCCTCTATTTTTGATTTCAGATGTCTCTTGGACCTTTGGTTTTTATTGGATTTGTCCTTTCAGGGTCTTGGGATGTTGGTCTTGCTTACCTTGGTCTTGCACTGAAGGTTGAATCGATCAAACTTGGCTTTTGATGGAAGTTCAGGTTTTGACCTGGGTCCAGGATTTTCTGGCTCACTTGGATTTTTCCGGATCCTGGTTCATCATCTGTCAATGTCGGATTTTCCAGAGTTCGGGTTTCTGGTCAAATATGGGATTTTTCGGCTCACGCAGATTTTCCCGGACTTCGTCGGAGTCCCGAAGGGGTGCGTCGTCTGTGGAATTCATGCTCACCAGGATAGTCCGGCTGGCTTGGATTCTTTCAAAATTCCATTTCGACCTCGGGTTTCCGGATTTCCTCAATATGTCTTATCGGTCATTAATGCTTGAGGTACATCTTCTCTGGCATGAGTGTGGATGAATTTAAGGTCTTTTGGCACTCTTCCTGATTTCATTATTCATTTTCTATTTTCTCTAGCGCTTGAGTTTGTTCTTTTGAGCTTTGGTCGTTGGATTTGGTCTACTCGTGTATGGATTCCTTGGGCGTTTGTGTTGATATTATCGCCATAGGGCACCCTGATTCGTAGTGATCGCCTTGGGCTTGAGGTTTGGTCAGATTTAATCCATGGTAAGTCATTGTTGACTTCTCCTATTGTTTTGCGTGTGTGATTGAATCTTTCAGGTTGTTGATGATTATTTGGGTTGGCCCTTCTTGTTTTCATGGTTACATATTTATCAAATTAGGGTTTGAACTCACCTTTCCATGGGTTTTAATGCCTGCACTATGCATCCCTTTGTTATCAATTGAATGTTGGGTATACCCCTGTGTTAGGGCGTTGCCTTGTTGGTGCGTCATCTGGTATAATTTGTGAGGGTAGGGTTTCAGTATGTCTGCCCAAGGTTGTTAAGTTTGGTGGAGTTGTCATGACCCTCTTGTCCTGTGTCTGGCTCTACCTTGTTCGCAGCACTTGAGACCCAGGTGTGCCCTAGTTTAATCATTTTGAGGGAGAGTGCCTGAATTTTGAGCTTGCTCTAACTCTCATGGTGGAGGTTTGGCTGTTAACATTAGGGCATCATTATTTCATCGCAAGGATCAACCATTTGAGAGTTTTGGGAATTTAAATTTAGGTACAATCAAAATTTGGCTTATTGGGGTTGAGTTCATGTTCATCGGATTCCAATAGGGGGCTTGTATGATCACTTGATTAACGGTCTGCACATCAAACGATCGTTGGGTTTCCTAGGTGTCCGTGGAATTTCTGTGCACCCAGATTTTCCTGGATTTTGCCTTTTCCCTGGAGTATGATGAGTTCCCAGAATTTCAAGCTATCCGCAGAAATCCGAACTATCTGGATTTTGCCAGTTTTCTGCCTGGTTCCACTTGATTTTTGATTTTCGAAATTGGGATAATGAATCGAATATTGGATAATGATTTCTTGTTGTTTAATGGGTGAATCTTATGATAATCATGCATTTATTTTGTCCATATTGATGATTTATTTGATGAAATGATGTTTTGGCTACGGGAGTCCGTCTGGGTCAGATTTCTCTGAAATTCTGCCCCGACTGGATTTTCCCGGATTGCCCCATTTTCCTAGATTTTTGAGATTGATAATTAATGATTTATCTTAATGATTTCAAGTGGTTTCGAGACTAACCTTTTGATTGAAATATGGATGATAATTGGATTTTCATGAGGCTCTTTTATGAATGCAGGCTGAATCGAGCAAGGCGGTGGAACAAAAATCCAAGGGAGATACAGAGGGATCCTTAGTTATGGATGCTGAAAGAACAAGACTGGATATGAATAATTAGTTTCCGGATAGTAAGGTGGCTTCAGTTTGGTCAGAGGTATTAGACACCAATGTAGGAGCTTGGAGATATGAAGAGTTCAAAGAAAGATTAGCTCAGAAGGATTTATCGGTCCTGACCAAGGGAATGGTGAAATTCGGACTGGCTCATGTGGCAGGATTTCCTCCTGCGGTTCAATGCTATGAATTGATATTGGAGTGTGCCCGACATTATGACTTTGATACATAGAGGATTGTCATAACTGATGGAAGAGTATTGGCAAATTTTAATCCAGCTTCCATTGCCCGGGCATTTGATATGCCAGACTTATCATGTGTGTGTCCCTTGGACATGGATTTGGCTAGGACTTATTATGAGGATGAACCTACCAAAGCCTAGCAGATGATTAATTCCTGGATAGAAAATCCAAAGTCTCATTTCTCCAAGCTACCTAAACAGTTACACAGGGTCAAGTTCTGACAAGATATATATGATGCAATCACACTGTTAAGCAGGGTGGCGGGCTTGAAGAGTGTTGGGGCATTGGAGAATTGGATGGTGCATGTCATAAATAGGAATGAGCAAGGAATCAATTACCATTGGGAAGGGACTATCAGTGCAATGATTGAAATGCAGATGAGAGATGTGCTGGAGACTAAGAAATTCACCATGACATCTTATGTGGTATATGTACTTGCCAAATTTTATCCATACAGGGGATTGAGTCCAAGAGGAACATTTGGGGAAGATGTCATCTATGAGGTGTACCCTGAGCTGCACCTAGGGAATCCGAATTATAGAAGAGAAAATGATGCATTCACTATGCATATTACTAGGTTGCTTCAGAACACAGAGCATGTGAGAATTTCTGGTGTAGCCAAGGAATTGATTAAAAGATATGGAGCCTGGTTTATACAATTCCCCACCTTTTCCTATATTAGAATTGATGGATGTTCGACTGCTCCATAAAGATTGCCAAGATATCCCACTAACCTTATCATACTCTTGGAGGTTACCCGACAGATATGTGATTTAGATGTTGTTAAAAAGGTGAAGCACAAGATAGGGTTTGGTGGAGACTTTCCTTTGAAAATTGGTATAAGTGAGGTTTTCCCTTTAAACCAGTCAGCTCAAGCATCAGGGGAGGAGTTGAGTACTTTTGGTTTCTCTTTCCATTCTAAGAGGGTAAGTTTTGACATCACTTGTGAGGCACAGAAGAAGGCTAATAAAGATTATCACCACAAAAATGATCTAGAGGACTATTGGGCAAACAACAAGGATGAATTTGAGGTGAGAAAGAAAAGGTATTCTAGGATTCTAGTTGATGTAATCAAAATGTACAATGTCAAGTTGATTCATGATCAATTGGAGGATGACAGGAATTTAGTCCAGGATCATGCATTTGAATCAGTCAAGGACAGACCCATTGGAGAGATAAACTGGTCACAAAGTGAGATAACTGAGCTAGAGGAATTAATGGTTCCTATTATGAAATCCACCAAGTCATGGCTGAAACATAAAGTATGGGAATTGGAGAGCGAGAAGGTACCTTGTACTTTCAATCTAATGGGAAATTTGAATGCTCATTCCACCTCAGAGGAGTCTGGTGAGGATGATTCTACAGGCAAAACTAAGGTAGGCTAACCTTTTAAGATTAAAATTAGAGGCCCTAAGGAGAGTGAGCCTGAACAAAAAAGAAAACCCAAAGGAAAGAAGAGGAGTCATACTTTGAAAATAGGTAAGTCTACATAAGAGGAGGAACTTGAGAAAGTAGAGAAAGAAGACACTCCTCCAGAGCCAAAAAGGACGAGGAAAACCAGGGCTTCAAAGAAGAAAGATCAAGAAACTTCTAAGGATGAGGCAAACCCTCCTGTGGTTGATGTGGAAAGCTCAGGAGAGAAACCCCAGGTTTATTCAAGAAGGTCAAGAACTCCATCTCCCAAGGAGACTATGCAAAAGGTAGATCCTCTTCCAATGGCATCCCCTGTGGAACAACAGAAAGATACCTCTCCTTCATTGGGTGTACTTGAGCAGACAACTCATGAAGAACATGAGACCAGTGAGGAAGCATAAGCGTTTAAGGATGGGGAACTTTATGGTGCAGCTGCTGAGTTTGAGGTAGGAGATGTGGAAATGCATTCTTCTCTGTTGGTATAGTATGAGGATTCTCCTGCAAGTAGTAAAGATAATAGATCCCCTGAGAAGGAGGATGTTCTTGTTAAGACTCCATCACCCCTAGAAGAAGAGGAGCCATAGTTGGAAAACAAAGGTGATCAATCTCCTGAAAAGGAAAGGGATGAGATGATAGATCATCATGAAGAGGTTAAGGAGGATGAAATCCGAGTGGATCCTGCTATTCCAGATTGGTTAAACAAAGAGATCAGAAGAAAATAGGTCATTGTTAAGGACACTCCTCTCAACTGGGACAAAATGTTGGCTAAGATTGGAAAGGGTAAGAGGAAGAAGGTAGCCAAGGTGGTTTCTAAGATTGAAAGAGATGAAGCTAGTAATAGGGTTATTCATATTGCTACCCCTGTTGCTGATAAAAGTAAAGATGAGGTCACCGGGAAGGATTATGATATACAAACTATCAATCTTGGGCCTACCTCTATGGAGCAAGACATTGAAGAATATGAGGGGTTCAGTGCAGTGATCATTGGAAGATTGAGGAAGGAAACACAGTCTAAGCATGAACTAAAGAAAGAGAATGAAAGGCTTAGGAAATGTCTAGAAGATTTGATGAAGCCTTTATAATCTTTTCACCCATCCTCTTCTACTACTGCTGGTTTCCTGTCGAAGGAGACCATCTCTGAAATAGAAAAGATGTAAGCTTCTACTCTGGCTACAGTAGATTGGTTGAAGGAGGTATAGGCTAAGGGAGATGATGCAATAAAGGAGATCCTTTCAACTGGAAAGGATGTACTAAGGGCAAAGGATTGGTTGGATCATGTTTTATCTCAAGATAAGGAGGACACTGATCTCTTACTGTAGAAGACAAAAACAATCATGGAGTATGGTAAGGATTAGCTGGTGGTTGATGGAATCCTTTCTTCATCTAGGGTTAATGAGCCTTGGGAGTGGTTTGAAGCCTTGCAAATCCGACAGAAAACCATCAAGAAGATCTATAAACAAAGGAAGCAAATAGATGGTAATTTAACTAATGTTTATGATGGATGCATAACCTTTTTCGAAATAATGACTGGCAGGAGGAAGATCACCCCTAAGTACTTGAGTTTTGAACAATTGAAGAAATGGTGGCATGATGTCTATGCCCCTAATATTGAAGATTCTGTGATAGGGCACCAACTAGATGATGCGGCTACTTATCTCGCAGTGATGGATAAGTACCTTGCATATGAGGGTGATTGGGATAAAACAATTAAGTAGTCAAAGGAAGAGGTTGACTTAATCGAATGTCGGCTCAAAATCCTACCCTTGCCACCTGTTGTTGAGTTAGATAGGGTACTCTTGAAAGTTCATGAATTGCTGGATCAGAACAAGGATAAGGGAGGCGGTAGTTAATACCATGCCACTTTGTGATTTGTGCTTCCATATTATTATAGGGCATGTATTGATCCAATTTGCATTGGGGAATGTGTTGTGGCTGACCTTGATGATGTACCGGCATTTAATGTGTGCCTTGTTTTGAATTTCCTGAGGCCGACTTGTTTCGGCTATTTTATTTTGTAAATGTCTGGCTGGGCCGACATGTTTTGAGGATTCTCTTTAAATTGGCATTCTTGCCTCATTTGTAGGGGTTGAACAGATAGTAGAGAATTAGACAAGCTAGACTAAGAGAAGAGCTAGAGTATTTTGTAGTAAAGATAGTAGTTAGTTCTTTCGAGCAGGTGCTGTAACACAGAACAGTGGAATTGTTGCTATATTTTGGTGATCTAATACAATTGAAGGAATTGTGGTTTCTTTGGTGAATTCTTTTGTGTTAGTTTATCTTGCATGGTTCTTGTTGTTCCCTCTTTTGAAATTGCTTGAAGAAATTGGATTAATGTTAGATTCAGAATTAGATTAGTTTGGTGAATAATGTTTATGAATTCATGATTGGAATGTTTGTAGCAATCTCTGGTCTATACTCCCAGTAACTAACTAATTGTAGTAGACAGGTGAAGTCAACCTGGACCATACATCTATTTGTGCTTATTTCGATTGTGGATGAATTCCTATGATTTGAAAATTTGTATGCCTTATAAGATTGCACCTTTCTTGTGATATTGCATTGTGGGTTAAGCAGGAATTGGTTATTTGTGATTGGTCCATTCTAGGTATCTATCATTTGCATTGTTCATCTTAGAAATAGTTTAGATTTCATTATACCTCTTACACCCTCATCTTTAACTGTTTCTTTATCATTTGGTTAGATTTAGGATTTAAGATCATCATATTGCAAAATTTGATAAATTGGAAAGATATAATTTGCTTGTAGTAAGGTCCGATTGTGATTTCTTGCATTTTCACATATTATCTAAGTTGTTTATGCATTGTCATGACCTGACACCCGAGAGACCTTGGGGTGATTTTTAGCAATTTATTGTTGAAGATTATCTTTCAAGAGAGATAGAATATTATTTTTTGTCAGAGTTGTTGCTATGCAGAAAACACCATCAATAGATTGGCGCTAGAAGGAGGGCCTGAATGAGCTCACTAGATTTTTTCTTAAACACCATCTCTCCTGAGAGATATAGGAGAAGTACCAGATCTACCCTAGGAGAAGAAGATTTATAGGAATTATAGTTCCCCACTAGGTCAAGGAGGACTCGAGAAAGGGGCGAATCATCATCACCCATCCCTTCACCAGTATCATCTACATCTTCACTTCCAGAAGTTGAGGCCATACCCATCCCTGAGGCAGCTCCCATTCAGCAACCCCAGCCTATCGTTAATCAACCACAACCACCACCACCACCTTTTCCAATGGGTTTCCTTGCTAATAATCCATCTCCCTTGTTTTTCAATGCCTACAATGTTATGCCCAAGAACCCTGAGCATTTTTGTTCAAAATTTCATATTAATGACCCAAACAGGACTGCAGAAGAGCATATTAGGATCTTCCAAACCAGTCTCAAAGACTGAGGAATTGCTCATGAAGATGTTGCATGTAGGTTGTTTCCTTATTCATTAGGAGAGGAGGCTTTCACTAGTACAATCACCTCCCATCTAGTTCAATTCTTAACTGGAGTGATCTTGAAACTGCCTTTTTACAGAAGTTTAGAATACCCATTAGTGCTAATGAATTATATCTGCAATTCACTAGAGTCAAGAGAGAGGTTAACGAACCAATATCCAGTTTCAATAATAGGTTTCACCGTGCGTACACCAAACTTCAAGACCCTTACATTTTAGACAATGATATAGCCCTGGGGGTCTATTATGAAGCTTTGGACAGCCTTACAGCAACCTTCCTGAAATGGAGACCCAACCCTCTTGCTAGCCTAACTGATGCCTATACAGAAGCCGTCAAGCTTAGCATGGATTTAAGGCAGCATTTGACTGGACCGTTGCCTTCTTTAGGACCAGTTTCACATCCAAATCAGGTGTAGGCAGTGAATTAGGCACTCGCCAATCACACCCCAATCATGAATCCAGTACCTCAATTGCCTTTGGTGCCGCACCCTGGTCCCCCTAAGAGCCAAGTCTCTCCTATGATGAACTTCCCCCAACAGCAAGTTAACCAACCCTTGTATCAGCAGCAGCCAACTGGTTTCCCTACCTACTTGTAGAATTCTGAAGTGTCACATCAGTCTATGGGATCTGCTACAATATCTGTTCCTCCTCAGAGTAATCCAAGCCAAACCCCTTATGGAGATCCAAATAAGGATAGGATTGATGAAATGGCTGAGCAGATAAAGAAGTTAAACCTAGAGGTGACTTACCTAAGGAATCAAAATAGCCAATTACAAGCTGCTCAAAAAAATATACAATCTCATTAGAATAGAGAATATCACAAGGAAGGGACAGCGTAATGAAAGGGGATACAACAATGGCAGGGGATATAGTGGGATGGGTTTAACAATGAGGAGAGGGACTGAAATAGGCAGTGTGGGCCAAATTTGATAGAGGACAAGGTAGTGGACCAGGATTTGATAAGAGGCAATCACAGGGACAGAACATGGCATGGAATACAGGACCCAACAATGGAGGAGTCCCCACTCCATTGGATCAACTAGTCAATCAACTTGCCAACCAATCCGCAAATCAGCCAGTCAGTCAAGACAAGTCTCCCAATGGTGTATATCTGGCTGAGGCTGCTCTATTAGGATGGTGTAGGCTCCATAAGATAGGCCAACATTCAGAGTTAGAATGTCCAAAATTCCAAACTGCTGCCTCTATTTTCCAGTATGAAGTGGAGAATAATGCAAATGGTTAGGAGATTGTTCCCTCCATCTCCTATGACTCTCCTGTGCTGGTATTAAATCATGCCCCTTTTCCAACAGGTGAAGAAAATATTTCAGAAGAGGAGTCTGATTCCCAGGAAGAGAAGGCAGACCAAATCTGCAATGGAGATGAGGTTGCTCAGTTATTCAATGAGGAGGTAATAAATGATAATGGCCCCCTAGATAAGGAAGAAGCTTATGTCAAAGAAGTGCATATGTTCCAGAGGCAGGGTTTAAGAGATATGCCCCATAGACGCCCACAGGCTGGGGGTCCTTTCACCACCTCCATTCCTCCTAATAATTTTAATATCCCTCCGGACCCTAATGCTAGTAATAATCCGTCCTTTCCACATGTTTCCAGGAAGTACTTTTCAAAGGAAGGACAAGCTCAAACTGACCCACAGAAGGAAAAAGCTGTTCAAGCAAGTAAAGATAAGGCAGAGGAATCTTCTAGAGAGGTCCCTACTAATCTGAGTGAGGAGCAAATGGCTTTGTATGTCGCTGAGGAGTTCAAGAAATTAAAGGTAAATCTTTCATCATTTGAATTACTGAGGTTCCCTGCAATTAGGAATGCAGTTCTAGGTACCTATGGTGCACACCCAGTGTCTTTGGATAAATCTTCCAGTGAGAGCATCAACAAGACTTCTAGTTCTCAGCCTGTGAAGACACAAAACCAGGCCCATAGTCGGACTAACTTGCCCTCTGGAGACAAAGGAAAGGAGAAGGACAAGACCCAATTTGCTCAGGTCGATACTCAGCCAACTCTGTTTCAAGGGAAAACAGAGACCCCACCATTCTTGATCTCTGTGCGCATATTCGGTAAGAATTTACATAACTGCTTACTAGATTCTGGTGCTTCTACTAATGTGATGCCATTCAGAGTATGTAGAGCTTTAGGAATTACACCTGCTGATTCCCAGAAGAAGGTAACTCAGTTGGATAGAACTGAAGTAAATGTGGTGGGAGAATTAAACATGATTCACATGCAAGTAGCTTTTGACCCAAGAATTCAACAGGTTATCAATATTCAAGTAGCTGATATCCCTGATGCATATGGCCTGATTCTAGGAAGAGACTTTACTAAGGCCTTGAATGGATATGTATCTACTGATCACTCTCACATGTGGCTTCCTTGGAAAGGGGTACCAAATCAGATTAGAATCGAGAGAGAACCAAGAATGAAGCCATGATTCACGAATTAAAATACTTCAAATGAAGTTCTGATATCGGAAGTAGACATGGGAAATTATATGTTGTCGACTCTTTATGAGGAGTCAGATTCAAAGGAGGTATTGATGCTACATACGATGTCTATTGGTATAGAGACAGAATCCAACAACGCTACTGTTCTGACAGAATCGATTAAAGAAGAGGAGGAATCCGAAGACAACCAGATTAGCCTACTAAACAGCTTCCAGGAATTCATTAGACACTGTATCGAAAACCAAGTTCACTTGGGTAGAAGGACAAGCTTCAAATAATTACTCTTACCTAATTGGTGTAGAGTTCACAATGCTTCCCATTTAGAGTTGGAGTGTTGTTTATGCCAGACAGCAGTAGAACAAGTACAGAAATGCATAAACCCAACCCCAGTGGTCAAGATAGATATGCAAAGCCCTTAGGAAGACTATAAAGGAAAGAAAGCGATGTTGTCTAAGGATCCCTCTAGCAGTAATAACCTGAAGGATATGATGAAGAGGATTGCAACTGCTGAATGCTGGACTCTCAAATTTGATGGATCTAAATCCAAGCATGGAGCTGGAGTAGGGTTTGAACTGATCAGCCCAAAAGGTAAAAACTTTTTTGCAGCCCATAGACTTCAATTTCCATTACTAATAATAGCATGTGAATAAGAGGCATTGATTCACGGACTTCTGCCAGCACTTAAAGAAAAAGAGTTAAAGGTTACGCAAGTTTTTGAGTGATTACGAGTTGGTAGTTAAGCAGAAGTAAGGAAACAATATTCATGCCGCGATAGGAGAATGACTAATTATAGGCATAGAGTATGGGACCTCATTGAAGTTTGATGCCTTCAATATTCAAGCATTACCACGGCCGAAGAATCAAGCTGAGATTCTCGGCCCGGTAAGCACCCTGTGACCCCTATCTTTGTTAGGTTTGAAAAAGTTTACTGTAGAATTGACTCTTGTGCCATCAGTTCCGGAAAATGTTACTAACTTTCAGGTATTTGAAGATGACAAGCATATCCTAGACTTCATCACAAACACAGATGTTTTCGCTTCCCAAATCATTGATGAAACAAAACTCTAGGAAGCAGAACTGGATTTGGAGGGAGTAATAAATTTTAAATCTAATACTATTCCAAGGGGAATGGTACAGTTGGAACGGATTTTTGATCTAGACAAGATCAGAGATCAGGAGCAAGAGTCTAAGAAGAAGTCTATCAGTGGACAGTGTGATACTTACAATATGGGAACTAAAGATAATGCCAAGAACATTTTTATCGACAAGGTATGCACTCCAGAGGAAAGACAAGGGATAATTAAAGCATTGCATAGCTTTTAGGATGTAATAGCCTGGAGTTATGAGGACCTGAAGACTTATGATACATCAATCATAACTCATACTATACCTCTGAAGCTAGGTACCAAGCCTTTGGTGAGACAAAGACCAATTAGCGCATTCACTGGAACCCGGTTATCTGAGGAAAGAAGTTAGAATAAATGCGCGAATTATATTTCCTTTCGGCCATTCAACGCGTTGGCGAATCTGAATCGATGAAAAATAATGGGGAAATTAGACTTTGCATTGCTTTCCTGTAAATTTAAACAGATGGAATTAGAGGACAACTATCAATCCCCTTCCTTTGGATGGAAGTACTTCAAGTGGTTAATGGTTCTCAGATGATGTCCTTTCTGGATGGCTATTCGGGGTACAACCAGGTAATGGTTCAGTATGAAGACAGACACAAGACTACTTTCACAACTAAATGGGGTACCTTTGCTTATAGGAGGATGCCTTTTGGTCTCATTAATGCAGGAGCTACATTTCAAAGGGATATGAATATTGCCTTTAAAGATATCATAGGCAAGTGCATTATTATTTATATGGATGACCTAACTATATTTTCCAAAAATAGAGGGGACCACATCTCTGACTTATGCAAAGTGTTTCAAAGGTGCAGGGAATTTGGCATATCCCTGAATCCTAAAAAGTGTATTTTTGGAGTGACAGAAGGGAAATTGCTAGGACATGTCATATCTGAAAAGGGAATTGCTATTGATCTAGAGAGAGTGGAGGCCATACTAAAGATTCAGCCACCTGCTAGCAAAAAGGAGATGAAGTCTTTCTTTGGCAAGATTAACTTTGTCAGGAAATTTATTACTGGATTTGTTGAAATTGTTAAACCACTGAATGCAATGTTGAAGCAAGACGCTAAAGTTGAATGGACTATAGAAGCAAATGAGGCATTTGTAGAAATCAAAAGAGCCATTGTTGATGCTCTAGTATTGGTAAGTCCTGATTACAGTAAGCCATTTTACATCTATTCCTTTGCTTCAGACCATTCATGCGAGAATGTTGACTCAGAAATTTGATAAAGGGGAATGAGCATCCTATTGCTTTTATAGTGCACCATTGAAAGATCTTGAGTTGAAATATCTAGTGTAGAAAGTAGGCATACACCACAGTTGGAAGCTGATGAAAATTCTTACATTATATCCTCAGGAATAAGGTTTATGCAATTGTCCCAGATCCTGCAGTTAAGTTACTGTTGATGCAGAATGAGTTGGGTGAGCGTAGAGGTAAATGGGTAACAATGCTACAAGAATATGACATTGAGATCCAACCCATGAAGTTGGTAAGAGGGCAGGGACTTACTCAGACTATGGCTGAAATGGGACCTGAACTGACGGTTCAGAATTACAATCTTGAGGAGGTTTCCCCAGGTGGCTGGTATGATGACATAGTTTATTACTTGCTGAACCAACAATCTCCAGGTCATCTTAATGCTGTTCAGAGGAGAGCTCTACGGCTGAAGAGCGATAGTTTTATGCTAAAGGGAGTTGTTCTGTACAAGAAAAATCATGAAGGCATTTATCTAAGGTGTCTCGGGAAACAGGAAGCTGAAAGGGTGATGAATGAATTTCATGAAAAGTATGGCACTGGCCATGGTTCTGCTATTGCCACAGCAAATCAGATCTTGAGGGCTGGGTATTATTGGCCCACATTGTTCAAAGACGTTCACCATCATGTCAGGACCTATCACACTTGCCAGACTGCAGCAATGAGGGAAAGGTATGCAACACTTCCACTTCAACCGGTTACTAAGGTAAGGCCTTTTGCTCAGTGGGGTATGGACTTCATAGGCCCTATCAACCCACCATCTTCTGCGAGACACAGGTATATTCTAACTATTACCGATTAATTCACAAGATGGACTGAGACTTTTGCTTGTAGGCAATGTACATCTGAGATAGTGATTGATTTTTTAGAATCTGCTATTATTAATCGATTTGGATGTCCTATTTCTGTTGTCTGCGATAATGGTCTTGCCTTCGCATCTTAAAAATTTTCAAACTGGGCTTTTGATCATGGCATTATTATAAAGTTTGCGTCTAATTACTATCCCCAGGGTAATGGCCTGGCATAATCCTCCAATAAGAATTTATTGACTGTTATCCATAAGCTGCTGGAGAGGAACCCAAAAGACTGGCACACCCAGCTTCAGTTTTCCCTCTAGGCAGATCGTACAAGGCTTAAGTCATCCATCAGAACATCTCTCTATCACTTAGTATATGGTCTGGAGCCAGTATTCCCTATTCAACTCAAGATCCCAACCTTGCAATTTATTAATGAGTTTTACGATGAGGGGGATAGAAGGGAAGCTAGGTTGACGGAGCTACTGAACCTTGAAGAAAAATGAGACGATGCCCTTGAGAACTTTTCCAAACATCAGGGGTAGTTAAGAGGTGGTTTGACAGAAGAGCTAAAGTCAAGGATTTTAGGATTTCTGACCTTATGTTGTACTGGGATAAGTCTCATGATCGAAAGGGGGATCATGAGAAGTTTGATAAACTGTGGCTCAGTCCATATCAGATTGCTGAAATACTTGGAGATAATGCCTTCCGTCTAAAGACTCTCACGGGGGACGATATTCTGCTGCCTGTTAATGGGCAGTATTTGAAACATTATTTCCAGTCTTGAGCTGTTTTCAACTCCCTGTTTTGTATATAGTTAGTTTAGGTTGATTTCTGTTAGAGTAGATGGCCTTTCGTTTCCTATTTTGCTTTGGTTAGAGTAGGTTTGCTTTGGCTTGTTTTGCTTTGGTTTGTGTTGCTCTTGCTCTTGGTTCTTACTCCTTTTGGGATCTCTTGTTGCATTTGTATGACCGTGGTGGCAAAGTAGGTGTGGTGCTCTCATTATTTCCTTTTCAAACTTTAATCATCTTTCCAGAACATCATGGTATGAATTCTCTACCCAATGTCACATATCCTTGTGTCTAAAACAAAGAGTCCTTTAGTCAGACTGAATAGGAATACATTAGGGTCTCATATTTTGAATATTAAAGATGCCTAAGGTTGCAGAAGGTCCTTATGAAGTTTGCACAGGTGAAAAATCTTTTTTCTGCTCTAGTGCCACTGTGGTTCTCATCCCTGAGTGTGAACTTCACTGTTCACAGGTTGAAGTGAAAGCAGTGAAAAGACAAGCAATATCAGAAAAGAAAGCGACAATATTGAAAATTAAAAAAGATTGAATTCAACTCATCAGGGGGATCTGGATATCTCTACCGGGGCTATGGACGCCTGACTGGCAGTAGAGCTATGTTCAGGAGAATCACAACAATAACCTCGTCGGGGCTATGGATGCCTGACTAGCAGCGAGGCTCTATCCAGGTTGCTTTTAGAGTATGAATCTTTATGTAGCTTGTTCAGATCAAGTTTGGTTTCTTTTGCAGCTAAGGGGGGTAATGAATGCATGTGCACACACTTCGACCCTAGCGTAGGAAAGGTTTTGATGACTTGTGGGTTCTATGGCTTAACTGGGGGTAGTGACCGGATGAATGAGTTGAAACCATGCATTCTGGGTTCTTGATTCCAGTTTGTCATCGAAATTCTCTTGAACATTTCCCCAGCAGAGTCGCCATTTGTTGTGCAATTTTGCACACACACCCCACTTGGAGTAGGGACCCTCTGTTTTTTGATTTCTGATGTCCCTTAAACCTTTGGTTTTTATTGGATTTGTCCTTTCAAGGTCTTGGGATGTTGGTCTTGCTTACCTTGGTCTTACCCTGAAGGTTGAATTGATCAAACTTGGTTTTTGATGGAAGTCTGGGTTTTGACCTGGGTCCGGGATTTTCTGGATCACGCGGATTTTCCCGGACTTCGTCGGAGTCCCAGAGGGGTGCGTCGTCCGCGGAATTCATGCTCACCAGAATAGTCCGGCTGGCCCGAATTCTTCTGAAATTTTGTTTTGACCTCGGGTTTCTGGATTTCCTCAATATGTCTTGTTAGTCATTAATGCTTGAGGTACGTCTTCTCTGGCACGAGTGTGGGTGAATTTAAGGTCTTTTGGCCCTCTTCCTGATTCCATTGTTCATTTTCTATTTTCTCTTGCGCTTGAGTTTGTTCTTTTTGAGCTTTGGTCGTTGGATTTGGTCTTCTCGTGTGTGGATTCCTTGGGAGTTTGTGTTGATATTATCGCCACTAGGGCACCCTGATTCGCAGTGATCACCTTGGGTTCGAGGTTCATTTGGATTTAATCCATGGTAAGTCGTTGTTGACTTCTCCTATTGTTTTGCACTTGTGATTGAATCTTTCAGGTTGTTGTTGATGATTATTTGGGTTAGCCCTACTTGTTTTCATGGTTACATATTTATCGAATTAGGGTTTGAACTCACCTTTTCATGGGTTTTAACGCCTGTACTGTGCATCCCTTTGTTTATCGATTGAATGTTGGGTATACCCCTTTGACTGGGTGTTCCTGTTAGGGCGTTTCCTTGTTGGCGCGTAATATGGTATAATTCGTGAAAGTAGGGTTTTAGTATGTCTACCCAGGGTTGTTAAGTTCAGTGAAGTCATTGTGATCCTCGCGCCCTGCGTCTGGCTCGACCTTGCTCGTAACATCTGAGACCCTGGTGTGCCCTAGTTTAATCATTCTGAGGGAGAGTGCCTGAATTTTGAGCTTGCTCTAACTCTCATGGTGGAGGTTTGGCTGTTAACTTTAGGGCATCATTATTTCATCGCAGGGATCAACCATTTGAGAGTTTTGGGAATTTAAATTCAGGTACAATCGAGATTTGGCTTATTGGAGTTGAGTTCATGTTTGTTGGATTCCGATAGGGGGTTTGTATGATAACTCGATTAACGGTCTGTGCGTAGAACGATCGTCGGGTTTCCGAGGTGTCCGTGGAATTTCTGTGCACCCGGATTTTTCCTTTTCCCCGGAGTATGATGAGTTCCCAGAATTTCAAGCTGTCTGCGGAAATCCGAACTATCTGGATTTTTCAAGTTTTCTGCCTGGTTCTACTTGATTTTGATTTTCAAAATTGGGGTAATGAATCGAATGTTGAATAATGATTTCTTGTTGTTTAGTGGGTGAATCTTATGATAATCATGCATTTATTTTGTATATATTGATGATTTATTTGATGAATGATGTCTTGGCAGCGTGAGTCCGTCTGGGTCAGATTTCTCCAAAATTCTGCGCTGACTGAATTTTTTCGGATTACCCAATTTTCCCAGATTTTCGAGATTGATAATTAATGATTTATCTTAATGCTTTCACGTGGTTTTGAGACTAACCTTTCGATTGAAATATGGATGATAATTGGATTTTCATGAGGCTCTTTTATGAATGCAGGCTGAATCGAGCAAAGCAGCGACAGGAAAATCCAAGGGAGATATAGAGGGATCCTCAGTTACAGATGCTGAAAGAACAAGGCTGGATATGAAGAATCAGTTGCCGGATAGTAAGGTGGCTTCAGTTTGGTCAGAGGTCTCGGATACCAATGTAGGAGGTTGGAGATATGAAGAATTCAAAGAAAGGTTAGCTCAGAGGGATTTATCGGTCCTGACCAAGGGAGTGGTGAAATCCAGACTGGCTCATGTGGCAGGATTTCCTCCTGCGGTTCAATGCTATGAATTGATATTGGAGTGTGCCCGACATTATGACTTTGATACATAGAGGATTGTCATAACTGATGGAAGAGTATTGGCAAATTTTAATCCAGCTTCCATTGCCCGGGCATTTGATATGCCAGACTTATCATGTGTGTGTCCCTTGGACATGGATTTGGCTAGGACTTATTATGAGGATGAACCTACCAAAGCCTAGCAGATGATTAATTCCTGGATAGAAAATCCAAAGTCTCATTTCTCCAAGCTACCTAAACAGTTACACAGGGTCAAGTTCTGACAAGATATATATGATGCAATCACACTGTTAAGCAGGGTGGCGGGCTTGAAGAGTGTTGGGGCATTGGAGAATTGGATGGTGCATGTCATAAATAGGAATGAGCAAGGAATCAATTACCATTGGGAAGGGACTATCAGTGCAATGATTGAAATGCAGATGAGAGATGTGCTGGAGACTAAGAAATTCACCATGACATCTTATGTGGTATATGTACTTGCCAAATTTTATCCATACAGGGGATTGAGTCCAAGAGGAACATTTGGGGAAGATGTCATCTATGAGGTGTACCCTGAGCTGCACCTAGGGAATCCGAATTATAGAAGAGAAAATGATGCATTCACTATGCATATTACTAGGTTGCTTCAGAACACAGAGCATGTGAGAATTTCTGGTGTAGCCAAGGAATTGATTAAAAGATATGGAGCCTGGTTTATACAATTCCCCACCTTTTCCTATATTAGAATTGATGGATGTTCGACTGCTCCATAAAGATTGCCAAGATATCCCACTAACCTTATCATACTCTTGGAGGTTACCCGACAGATATGTGATTTAGATGTTGTTAAAAAGGTGAAGCACAAGATAGGGTTTGGTGGAGACTTTCCTTTGAAAATTGGTATAAGTGAGGTTTTCCCTTTAAACCAGTCAGCTCAAGCATCAGGGGAGGAGTTGAGTACTTTTGGTTTCTCTTTCCATTCTAAGAGGGTAAGTTTTGACATCACTTGTGAGGCACAGAAGAAGGCTAATAAAGATTATCACCACAAAAATGATCTAGAGGACTATTGGGCAAACAACAAGGATGAATTTGAGGTGAGAAAGAAAAGGTATTCTAGGATTCTAGTTGATGTAATCAAAATGTACAATGTCAAGTTGATTCATGATCAATTGGAGGATGACAGGAATTTAGTCCAGGATCATGCATTTGAATCAGTCAAGGACAGACCCATTGGAGAGATAAACTGGTCACAAAGTGAGATAACTGAGCTAGAGGAATTAATGGTTCCTATTATGAAATCCACCAAGTCATGGCTGAAACATAAAGTATGGGAATTGGAGAGCGAGAAGGTACCTTGTACTTTCAATCTAATGGGAAATTTGAATGCTCATTCCACCTCAGAGGAGTCTGGTGAGGATGATTCTACAGGCAAAACTAAGGTAGGCTAACCTTTTAAGATTAAAATTAGAGGCCCTAAGGAGAGTGAGCCTGAACAAAAAAGAAAACCCAAAGGAAAGAAGAGGAGTCATACTTTGAAAATAGGTAAGTCTACATAAGAGGAGGAACTTGAGAAAGTAGAGAAAGAAGACACTCCTCCAGAGCCAAAAAGGACGAGGAAAACCAGGGCTTCAAAGAAGAAAGATCAAGAAACTTCTAAGGATGAGGCAAACCCTCCTGTGGTTGATGTGGAAAGCTCAGGAGAGAAACCCCAGGTTTATTCAAGAAGGTCAAGAACTCCATCTCCCAAGGAGACTATGCAAAAGGTAGATCCTCTTCCAATGGCATCCCCTGTGGAACAACAGAAAGATACCTCTCCTTCATTGGGTGTACTTGAGCAGACAACTCATGAAGAACATGAGACCAGTGAGGAAGCATAAGCGTTTAAGGATGGGGAACTTTATGGTGCAGCTGCTGAGTTTGAGGTAGGAGATGTGGAAATGCATTCTTCTCTGTTGGTATAGTATGAGGATTCTCCTGCAAGTAGTAAAGATAATAGATCCCCTGAGAAGGAGGATGTTCTTGTTAAGACTCCATCACCCCTAGAAGAAGAGGAGCCATAGTTGGAAAACAAAGGTGATCAATCTCCTGAAAAGGAAAGGGATGAGATGATAGATCATCATGAAGAGGTTAAGGAGGATGAAATCCGAGTGGATCCTGCTATTCCAGATTGGTTAAACAAAGAGATCAGAAGAAAATAGGTCATTGTTAAGGACACTCCTCTCAACTGGGACAAAATGTTGGCTAAGATTGGAAAGGGTAAGAGGAAGAAGGTAGCCAAGGTGGTTTCTAAGATTGAAAGAGATGAAGCTAGTAATAGGGTTATTCATATTGCTACCCCTGTTGCTGATAAAAGTAAAGATGAGGTCACCGGGAAGGATTATGATATACAAACTATCAATCTTGGGCCTACCTCTATGGAGCAAGACATTGAAGAATATGAGGGGTTCAGTGCAGTGATCATTGGAAGATTGAGGAAGGAAACACAGTCTAAGCATGAACTAAAGAAAGAGAATGAAAGGCTTAGGAAATGTCTAGAAGATTTGATGAAGCCTTTATAATCTTTTCACCCATCCTCTTCTACTACTGCTGGTTTCCTGTCGAAGGAGACCATCTCTGAAATAGAAAAGATGTAAGCTTCTACTCTGGCTACAGTAGATTGGTTGAAGGAGGTATAGGCTAAGGGAGATGATGCAATAAAGGAGATCCTTTCAACTGGAAAGGATGTACTAAGGGCAAAGGATTGGTTGGATCATGTTTTATCTCAAGATAAGGAGGACACTGATCTCTTACTGTAGAAGACAAAAACAATCATGGAGTATGGTAAGGATTAGCTGGTGGTTGATGGAATCCTTTCTTCATCTAGGGTTAATGAGCCTTGGGAGTGGTTTGAAGCCTTGCAAATCCGACAGAAAACCATCAAGAAGATCTATAAACAAAGGAAGCAAATAGATGGTAATTTAACTAATGTTTATGATGGATGCATAACCTTTTTCGAAATAATGACTGGCAGGAGGAAGATCACCCCTAAGTACTTGAGTTTTGAACAATTGAAGAAATGGTGGCATGATGTCTATGCCCCTAATATTGAAGATTCTGTGATAGGGCACCAACTAGATGATGCGGCTACTTATCTCGCAGTGATGGATAAGTACCTTGCATATGAGGGTGATTGGGATAAAACAATTAAGTAGTCAAAGGAAGAGGTTGACTTAATCGAATGTCGGCTCAAAATCCTACCCTTGCCACCTGTTGTTGAGTTAGATAGGGTACTCTTGAAAGTTCATGAATTGCTGGATCAGAACAAGGATAAGGGAGGCGGTAGTTAATACCATGCCACTTTGTGATTTGTGCTTCCATATTATTATAGGGCATGTATTGATCCAATTTGCATTGGGGAATGTGTTGTGGCTGACCTTGATGATGTACCGGCATTTAATGTGTGCCTTGTTTTGAATTTCCTGAGGCCGACTTGTTTCGGCTATTTTATTTTGTAAATGTCTGGCTGGGCCGACATGTTTTGAGGATTCTCTTTAAATTGGCATTCTTGCCTCATTTGTAGGGGTTGAACAGATAGTAGAGAATTAGACAAGCTAGACTAAGAGAAGAGCTAGAGTATTTTGTAGTAAAGATAGTAGTTAGTTCTTTCGAGCAGGTGCTGTAACACAGAACAGTGGAATTGTTGCTATATTTTGGTGATCTAATACAATTGAAGGAATTGTGGTTTCTTTGGTGAATTCTTTTGTGTTAGTTTATCTTGCATGGTTCTTGTTGTTCCCTCTTTTGAAATTGCTTGAAGAAATTGGATTAATGTTAGATTCAGAATTAGATTAGTTTGGTGAATAATGTTTATGAATTCATGATTGGAATGTTTGTAGCAATCTCTGGTCTATACTCCCAGTAACTAACTAATTGTAGTAGACAGGTGAAGTCAACCTGGACCATACATCTATTTGTGCTTATTTCGATTGTGGATGAATTCCTATGATTTGAAAATTTGTATGCCTTATAAGATTGCACCTTTCTTGTGATATTGCATTGTGGGTTAAGCAGGAATTGGTTATTTGTGATTGGTCCATTCTAGGTATCTATCATTTGCATTGTTCATCTTAGAAATAGTTTAGATTTCATTATACCTCTTACACCCTCATCTTTAACTGTTTCTTTATCATTTGGTTAGATTTAGGATTTAAGATCATCATATTGCAAAATTTGATAAATTGGAAAGATATAATTTGCTTGTAGTAAGGTCCGATTGTGATTTCTTGCATTTTCACATATTATCTAAGTTGTTTATGCATTGTCATGACCTGACACCCGAGAGACCTTGGGGTGATTTTTAGCAATTTATTGTTGAAGATTATCTTTCAAGAGAGATAGAATATTATTTTTTGTCAGAGTTGTTGCTATGCAGAAAACACCATCAAAATCACATAGTAGAATAGAATTGAAAAAAGGAATTAATGAATTGCAATAATGAAATTACTATGTATTTTAGGATATAAATTAATAAACTTTAAAACAATAAGTAACAACCAGATTTTTGCCCAAATTTCCAATTATAATCAACCAGAACAGACAGCACATAGAATTTTAAAATAAGTTGGTAAAAGAAGCAATGGCCTGATTCGTTGACTATGACTCTGCACTCAGAAAACTATATGCCTGTACAGGTACCAATATTCTACACTCTTTTTTCACTCTAATTCTCTAAAAGCTATTGTATAATACACAAAACAACTCTTATATTCCAACAACAAAATAAATTAAAATCATCCTACAAAATGTGCATCTTTCCAAATAAATAGATTCCTACTTTAGACTCACACCTGGACATATAACTGCTCCCAATTAAGAGATCTGCAGAGATAAAACAAAACCCCACAAGAATCCTCTATTGAAAATCCAATGATATTTCATAGCCCCTACCATTCTGTTACATTAGACTTTTTTGTAAAGAACTCAAACACATCACAGAAATACAGCTTCACCTTGACTTCATGGACCTTCATGCAAATAAAGTAGTGCCATAAAAGCAATTTCATGGCATAAAAGTTCGGTTTGCTGTCAAAATTGTATAGCTCATGTCATCACATATTAACACAATATGTTGAATCTAGAAAGGATACCACCTTATATTGACGTCCATTTTGCATACTTTCGTGAGGCCCAATCCTATAGACTTATCACACTAGAATATTTATTAAGGATACAAAGACATACCGATAAGCAGTTCAATCTTGGCAGAATTATAGTCTATCTGCACAAACTGTAACCTTCCAACACATCTGACAGTATTGTCATCAAACATCTTATAATTACTTGTTGGTATAATTATTCTCAATAAAGGACACCCTTGAGTATACAGCTGATGCTTTCCTGTCATATCATCCTTAAAAGGTGCAAATTGGGATATGGTGTTGGAAATGATAGGTTATCCTTTGAAAAACAGTTGCATTGGTTATTACCTCTATTAAATATTTTTTGGTAATCTAATAGTTATATTTAGTTGATTTTACCAGTGCATAGTATTTTATGAAATCTTCTCACTAGGGAAAAGAATGTCATGAAGTTTCATCCAGAATCTTCTACAGTATATAGTATTTTGCAACTTCCATATAGCAGTTTTGAAGATCTACTCTTACTAACCACAACTCCACTTTGAGGTGGAAATGAAATAGATGCTAAATTTTTGGGCCATGGTAAGCAGATTCTGCACCAAAGTAACTTCAAATGAAAACTTCAATCAGAACAGCAGACCTGAGCATAACATGTAAGGAAGCTAAGATAGCAGAACAACTTCCTACACTAATCTTGAGAGGAGAATAATGCAAAAGTTTTACAGATCTTTAACAATTATAGAAACTTAAACAGAAATAAACATAAATATCATGCATACCACGACACAGTGATTTACATGAGAAAAACTCTTTTGGGAGAAAAAACCCCACACTCCAAAAGACGTCTAATATATTATCCAGTAAATCACAAAGATTACAATATACTTGCAAAGCAAGCTTCTCACAGGAGTATCAACACTCAGAGATCAAGAGACAACACGAATGCTATCAGACTCTTAGAATACGTCACCGTCTCTCTACTACAGCCGTAATACAATGCCCTCATAAAATAGAGTTACATTCTAGGGCAAGACAGGCCAACAAAATATCCACCATTAGATCTAAAACCTAATAATTAATGATCTATATTTACATTGTACATTTATCTAATGTATGTCGGCCATTTTAGTAGTTTCCTAAAAAAGTTAACAAAAAATTGTTTACACGCATTCCACTCCTCCCCCTTGATGCCATTGTATATTACACTTATCGGTGTAACTAGGATATATATATATATACAATAACTTTTATATAATTGCAAGGTTGAGACACATTTTCCCAACAAATCTCCCACTTGTCGAACACCTTGCAAGAGTAACAAGAGGGAGTAAACATTGTCTCTTAATTGCTAGGGGCCGAAAGGACCATAATCTTTGAACACCATCTGAACTTCTCTGTCCTCATAGGCTTAGTTAAAGAATCAGCAATATTCATCAAAGTCTCTACCTTAACCAACTTTACCCTGCCATCTTCAACCATATCTCGAACAAAATGATATTGTACATCAATGTGCTT
>VDFB02251829.1:0-121497 GCA_007258455.2 Sequoia sempervirens
TCGCTCATAGTTTCCTAGCTTGTAATAATGCCCGACTCCAGGTGATTGGACCAATCAACAACATTCCCAACAAGAGTCTCCACAAAGAGATGCACTTTGATGTCTTCATGTTCTACATGTAAAACAATGCAAGTCGTTGAGAAGGCAAAAATATGATCATCAGGATGTTAAGTTCCATCACTGTGAAACCATGGAAAGTGATTCCTTGACCCTTTAGGTAATTCATGATGTTCCTGCAAAGCTAAAGGTCCAATTTGATTACCCCAAGGTAATGGGGGTGGATGTCTCAGATTAGTACTAGCATTATTATTGTTATCACCCATTGCTTCTGGATGGATCACACAATAAGGTGCCAAATGGTCATTCTTGTGACATAAAGTGTAAGCTTTATTGAAGTTTTTTGCTTCGTTCCCCATGGTGGGTGCTAGAAAACTATTGGTGTTTCAATTCACACCTTTGGAATGTAGATTAGAAATGAATAGCTATGCACAGATAAACTGCTCTTCGAATTAGGAGGGGAAGCTCCCTCTTTGCTGATGTTGCTTAAAGAAAGTAAACTAAACTAATTTTCCAGCCTTTTGTTCAGCTAAGAGCACAAGGTTATAAAGCTATAGCGTCACAGCTGAGAATTTCTCTTTGAATTTCAACTACGATTAAGCCTGTACTCTAATGATGCTTCTAACAACTCAAGTAAACTCAAAGCATGAGAGTTAGAAGTACACAAGGAATGATTATTTGACACAAATACTTAAATAAAATTTCTTCCAATGCACATCTATTTTATTTTCAATGCAAGTTGAAATAAAGATTATATAAGCATAACACATAAAATGGAAATTTGAGACAGTAGATCAAAGTAGCAAAACAGACATAAGATTCTATTTTCTCAAATTTCAAGTAACAAAGATTACACTTCTACGACAACAGGATTGTAGCAATAACAGGCTTACAGCTTAACGATCAACCAAAATACATTGACACAAGTAACACGTGAACTAAACAATATCTTGCAACAAAGGTAGGTATACAAGCTTGCTCTTATACTAAGTGAACTGAAACTGAACAACAACAACTAGTAGGCAAAGTAGGCTTAGCAATTTGCTATCACAATAACCGTTAAAGAAAAATGGGCAAGGCTACCCTTATTTATACACAAGCAAAGGAGTAGGGAACCCTAAAATATCCTTGCTTTTACAACAAGACTTTCCAACATTTAAGCTTTATTCCTAAAACAAAAACAAGATAACTATCTAACAACCTATGAAAGCATAAAACAGGGAAAGCACCAACTATTACATCTTGATATTTCTCCTTCACAGAGAATGGATAAGAATGAGACAAGAATACAAAGAAAGCTTGGAGAAAGCTTCAAGTTCACTGTTGCTTTAAATATCAACTACATCCACCAAAAAGATGGAAACTTCCTCTCTATCAGGCGCATTGATACTATCTATAGCAAAATTCTACTTTTCTAGGATTTCTTCACCTTCTGCAATTGATCTCAAAAAATCTTTGACCTCATCAGCTGCTTTATCGAATCTTGTTAATTTCAGCAGCTCTGCAACTAGAGCGATGACCTTCTATAAATATATCATCTTGCTTCAACATATTTTTTTTTACCCTGTGTGTGACTATCTTTTGACATTCCTTCGTTTCTTCTACAACTTTTATACTTTTGACACTTCTACTGATTTTTCAATGGAAGAGTATTATACATCTCTTTTCCAATACTTGTACTTTTTCTCATACCACACCTTTTCACATTTTTTGACTGAGATGATGATTTTTTTTGTCCATGGTGGTATTGAAAAGCACTTCTCAACATTGTTCGACCTGTGGTTGCAAACAACCCACCCATCTACTGCTTGGTTTTGAATGGAAAGGATAAAATGGTAAAATTATTTGCAATATTGGAAAACACACTGTCCCCTATCTATCATTTCCTTATGAAAAGTTTTGTTTGGTTACCACCATGAATGTAATGAATTCCACTTTCAATTTTTAGAACAACTATTTGGTACACTAAAAATGAAATTTCCCTTTTTTCATCTGATTGGAACACTTAAAATGCTTGCATTGCTTGCAGTGTTGGAAAACACACTATCCCCTGTCAGTTATTTCCTTATGAAAAGTAATTGTTTCATTACAAGTAAGAATGTAATGAAGTCCACTTTCAATTTTTTGAACAAGTATTTTGTTGAGTGAAAATGGCATGTTTCCTTTTTCCATGTGATTGGAACAAATTAAATGCTAGCATTGTTTGCAGTGTTGGAAAAGACACTATCCCTTGTCAGTTATTTCCTTATGATAAGTATTTGTTTCGTTACAACCAAGAATGTAATGAAGTCCATTTTTTATTTTTAAAACAACTATTTAGTAGAGTGGAGATGGCATATTTCCTTTTTTCATGTGATTGGAACAAATAAAATGCTTGCATTGTTTGCAGTGTTGGAAAACACATTGTCCCCTATCAGTTATTGGCTTATGAAAAGTCTTTATTTCATACGCTCCCAAAATGAAATGAAATCCACTTTGAATTTTTAGAACAACTATTTGGTAGAGTGGAAATGGCATATTTCCTTTTTTCATGTGATTAGAACACATAAAATGCTTGCATTGTTTTCAATGTTGAAAAACACATCGTTCCTTGTCAATTATTTCCTTATGAAAAGTTTTTATTTCTCATGCTCCAAAAATAAATTGAAGTCCACTTTCATATTTTAGAACAACTCTTGGCTAGAGTGAAAATAGCATATTTTCTTTTTCCCTGTGATTGGAACAAATAAAATGCTTGCATTGTTTACAATGTTGGAAGACACACTATGTCTTGTCAATTATTTTGTCATGAAAAGTTTTTTATTTTATACGCTCCAAAAATGTAATGAAGTCCACTTTGAAATTTTATAATTAGTTGGTTGGGTAAAAATGAAATTTCCTTTTTTCATGTCATTGGAACAAATAAAATGCTCACATTATTTGTAGTGTTGGAAAACACGCTATTCTATGTCAGTTACTTCGTTATGAAAACTTTTTTATTTGTACTCCAAAAATGTATGATTCTATATTGCATGGTTGTATCTTTTTTATTACAGTATCTTACAAGGATGTAATGTAACTAACATAACACATTATTTGAGTAGAAAGAGGATAGATGAAGGAAAGGGATATGGGGTATTGTTAAAATGGATGAATGATATATATTGTCAAATTAACTTCATGTCAAAAGAGAAAATTACTTTTATTAGCACTAGAATTATGTAGGATGATATAATGGATCATGATGATGATGCATTAGGTGCATTAGGTACATATGGGGCAAAATATAATGTATATATGTATTTATTGTAGTGTTGGAAAACACTATTATCTCAAATAATGTCAAATGGAATCAAACAATGGTAGGAAATGCCACCTCAAATCTTATTATTTATGTCAACTTACTTACAAATGTAAGCGCATGCAATGATCACTTCATGTTTTGGAGACTAACAAAATAGTGTATTGAAGTTCAGCTTCATATTTTATAACAACCCTTACTTTCAGCAAACATTCCATTTCGATATCATAATACTTTTGGAACACAAGATGCACAAAAAAGTTGTAGGATGGAAAACACACAAGGTTGTGACTTACTTCTCAATTCTTGTTCAATGACAACACTTTATGTTATGCAGACTATAACAACAAAATGTATTGAAGTTTAGCTTCATATTTTATAACAACCCTTCCTTGCAACAAACATTCCATTTCAACATCATAATATGTTTAGAATAGAAGATGCACAAAAAAGTTGTAGGATGGAAAACAGACATGGTTGTCACTCACTTCTCAATTCTTGTTCAATGACAACACTTTTTGTTATGCAGACTGTAATAACACAATGTATTGAAGTTCACCTTCATAATTTATAACAACCCTTACTTGCAGCAAACATTCTATTTCAATATTGTAATACGTTGGAACACAAGATGCACAAACAAGTTGCAAGATGGAAAACACACAGGGTTGCCACTCAATTCTCAATTCTTGTTCAATGGCAACACTTATCGTTATGTAGACTGTAACAACACAATGTATTGAAGTTCACCTTCATATTTTATAACAACCCTTACTTGCAGGAAACATTCCATTTCAATATCACAATACGTTTAGAATACAAGATGCACAAAAAAGTTGTAGGATGGAAAGCACACAGGGTTGTCACTCACTTCTCAATTCTTGTTCAATGACAACACTTACTGTTATATAGATTGTAACAACACAATGTATTGAAGTTCACCTTCATATTTTATAACAACCCTTACTTGCAACAAACATTCCATTTCAATATCATAATACGTTTACAACACAAAATGCATAAAAAACTTGTAGGATGGGAAACACATAGGGTTGTCACTCACTTCTCAATTCTTGTTCAATGACAACACTTACTGTTATGTAGACTATAACAACACAATGTATTGAAGTTCACCTCCATTTTTTATAACAACCCTTACTTGCAACAAACATTCTATTTCAATATTGTAATACATTTGGAACACAAGATGCAACAAAGTTGCAAGATGGAAAACACACAGGGTTGTCACTCACTTCTCAATTCTTACTCAATGACAACACTTTCTATTATGCAGACTATAACAAAAATGTATTGATGTTCATATTTTATAACAATATTGCAGAAATATTCAACTTGACCATCATATTTTATAACAATATTGAAATCCACCTTCATATTTTATAACAACACTTACTTGTAGCAAACATTCAACATCAATATCATAATATGTTTGGAACATAAAATGCACAAAAAATTTGTAGGATGGACAACACATAGGGTTGTGACTCACTTCTCAATTCCTGTTCAATGATAACAATGATGGTGTGAACCATGTAAGCAATAATAGACTCGAGAAAGCTTCTGCAAATCCTCTTAAACTCAGCAAAACTAACACAAATATTCAACTTGACCTCGATTGAAGTGCTTGGTAGTGGCCATTTTACTAATGATGTTTTCGCTTTTAGCTAGTTGTGCTATATATTGTCAAAGCTAGGTAGCCATGTTAACTGGTTTTTACTGTAAATCCTACATATACATAAATTAGAATATTGACATCATATAGAAACATGTAAAGACCTTATCTAAATTCCATAGAAAACCAAACATGTTGTCCAAAAACTTTCAACCATGTGTAACTGAAACTATGCAATTATGTTGTTCAAAAGCTATTCACAAAATCTTATGGACATAACTAATGGACATATAAAGTTCAACATTTCCCTCTGGTCATTTTCAAAGGAAAAAAAGATTTTTTTTTTACATTATTGGTAGATTTTGACACTAGCCCAGTATGTGAAGCTGACAAACACAAGTATTCACCTAGATGTGTTTTTTTGGATTATTCACCTGTTAACGCTACCCGAGATGTACTGCTCATAAATTTTTTCCTATTTGTTATTTCATTTCTTTCACAAAATATTCTACAAACCAATGAATTTCAACTCTTTGACTGTATTCAACATGAATTTCTTTCATTGACTCTAGCAAAATGTGATGCCAAGAAAGGAAACTCTAGGACATTTACCTTGTGTGTATCCTCCTTTGAAGAACACCATAAATTTAATCATAAATTATAAGAGGAATACAAAATAAAGGGCTGCTCCAAGAATTCCATTCTCCTATAGCTCTCTTGTATTTTGATTAAAGTTTACAGATTTTCATCTAAAATGTTGATGAAAAAACTTTAACACAATCTAATCTAACAATAGTGATCAGATAATACTTAAATTCTAGACATAGATATAAGCTTCTTCAAATGTAAGCTCCAGCTAACAAAATTATGTTGAAGGTAAATTTTCATGCATGGAAGTTATACAGTTACTAAACTCTTAAACAAGATTTAAAACTATGAATTCCACTTCTATATATAAAGTTTAGGTGATCAGTATTATATTGAGTTATGTTGTAATACCTGTCCATCGAAACATCCAAGGAATTGTAAGCAATGTTGTAATACATACTAAGGGATGGTAAACAATGTTTTGAAATGTTTTCAGATTTGATTTGAGATAAATAATTCACATCACACAGTCAAATGTAAAAACATTTCAAGTTAATATTATAGATTTTGAACAAAATTACAAGCCACATTTAATAGTGCTAACACTGACAACTACATCAACCATTTACAATCAGGTATAATTTATGTGTTCTCATCATCTAGAAGGATTTGGCACACTCTGATTGTCAAGGTAGAATTGACAACATACAACGTAGGCACCCTGTAATATGCATGTATTAGCTTGAATGATGGTTTGACATGGTGGATCTCGAACCTGAAAATGTGGTTGAATTTGAACACGACCAACAACCATTCCTCCACAGGACCCATGTGATTACTAATTAGAGATTACCCCTTAAGGAATCTCATAAACCTCATGCTCAACTCATTCATAAGATTGTGCTTGTGTATGAGTATTGTTGGTTGAATGCATACCTTCCAGATGCATCCAGCTAGGAAAAGGTCTTGAATTTCTAGGTAATGTGATATTGGCCAATCACATAAATTTACAATCTTTATTTCTAGATTGTAATATTGAATGTCCATGTCCATTTTTTCCCATACGCCAAAGATGTAGTTAAAGAAATGAGCATAATTGTGATAGTTGACATCATTGTGGTTTGTCCCTTTTCTATCAATTCTCCTTAACATCTTTTCCTGCAACCTATACGAGAGACTCAATTCCTCTATGCAAGCAAAAATATTACATGGAAGATATGGGTGGTAATTGGTCAACCAACTAGACACCCATGCTCGTGAACTGTGCGACATATTTTATACAACTAGAGCAACAGGTAGTGAAATGCCCAAAATGAAAGACAAAATGACTTTTTCAGAAGGTACAACTGCATTCTCTAATTAGAAAGACGCTTTCAATGCTAACCAAAAAGCACCTACAAAGCTACATAATAGTATTGAAATGTCATGCATGTGCAATATGTGTAGATAAAGTGACAATATGGGATAGTGTGTTTTCCAATAGTGTAAATAATGTGAGCATTTTTTTTTGTGCAATGGAAAAATGGCAATGCAAGAGTGCACCAACATGTACTACAAATCTTGAAATGAAAAAGGGATCTGCAATAAAAACACTAGAAAAGTAGTGAGCAAAGTGGAAGATATAGATAATGTTTTGATTGAAGAGATTCTACCTGTTCTTCAAAACTTAAGGAAGCAACATGTGTAATATGTCTAATGGGAAAATGGCAATGCACGATTGGAGTAGCAGGTTGTAAAATGCTTGAAATTAAAGACAAAACAACTTATCTAGAAGATACAATTGCATTCTATAATTAGAAAGACACTCTCAATGCTGACCAAAAATCAGTTGCAAAGCTACATAATAGTATTGAAATGTCGTGCATGTGCAATATGTGCAAATAAAGTGACAATATGGGACAATGTGTTTTCCAATAGTGCAAATATTGTGAGCATTTTTTTTGTGCAATGGACAAGTGGCAATGCAGGAGTGCACTGACATGTACTACAAATTCTAAAATTAAAAGGGGATCTACAATGAAAACACTAGAAAAGAAGCGAGCTAAGTGGAAGATATAGATAAATTTTTGATTGAAGAGATTCTACCTGTTCTTCAGAACTTAAGGAAGTAGCATGTGCAGTATGTCCAATGGGCATATGGAAATGCACAACTGGAGCAACAGGAACTAAAATGCCTGCAATGAAAGACAACATTTTTTAGAAGATACAACTGCATTATCTAATTATAAAGACACTCTCAATGTTGACCAAAAAGTGGTTGCAAAGCTACAGTATTGAAGAAGGCGCATGTGAACAACTTCTGGGAAGAACTTTATGTAATGAAGACACAACTGCATTCTCTAATTAAAAAGACACTTTGAATGTTGACTTCATTACATTCTTGGACTGTATGAAACATAAACATTTTCATGACAAAATAGTTGACAAGGGACAGTGTGTTTTTGAACATGGAAAATAATGTGAGCATTTTATTTGTTGCAACCAAATGAAGAAAGTGAAAGGACATCTGGACTATAGGAAACAATTGTTCAAAAAATTCAAAGTGAAACAAAACTTTTCATAACAAACTAACTGACATGGGACAGTGTGTTTTTCAACAGTGCAAACAATGCGACCACTTTATTTGTTCCAATCAGATGAAGAATGTGAAATGCCATTTTCACTGTAGCAAAGAGTTGTTCAAAAAATTTAAAGTGGTCTTCATTATGTTCTCAGTGGTAATGAAACAAAACTTTTCATAAGGAACAAACTGACATGGGACAATGTGTTTTCCAACAGTGCAAACACTATGACCATTTTATTTGTTCCAATCAAATTGATAATGTGAAATTCCTTTTTTTACTGTACCAAACAATTGCTCAAAAAATTGAAAGTGGACTTGATTACGGCCTTCATCGTAACAAAACAAAAATTTCATAATGAACTAACTGACATTTGGACTATGTGTTTTCCAACAACAAACAATGTGAGCATTTTATTTGTTCCAATCAGATGAAGAAAGTTAAATATCATTTTGACTGTACCAAAACATTTTGAAAGTGGACTTCATAACATTCTTGGTTGCAACGATACAAAAAACATTTCAGAACGAACTAATTGACATGGGATAGTATGTTTTCCAACACTACAAATAATGTGAGCATTTTTTTATGCAATGGACATATGGAAATGCACAAATGGAGTAGGATGTACTAGAATGCCTGAAATGAAGAAGGGAACTACTATGAGAACACTTGAAAATAAGTGAGCAATGTGAAAGAGATAGATAAAGTTTTGACTGAACAAATTGTTTTTGCTCTTCACGAGTTGAGGAAGGATCGCATGCAGTATGTGCAATGGGAAAATGGAAATGCACAACTGAAGCAGTAGGTATTAGAATGCATGAAATAAAAAAGGAATCTATTGTACAAGCACTTGAAAAGAAGTGAACAAAAACAAAATGAGTTGGGTGGAGACAAGAAAGTTTGATGTAAAAATTATAGATAACTTCTATGAATGACTTTTAGAAAAGACAACATGCTTACCTATAGACTGAGGTTCACTAAAGTATGTTTGTGCAATCCTTACCATCTCTTGGGGAAGCAACAGATTCAACACACATTGGTTGACATCAACCTATCACCGTAGCCAAAATTTTATAAGGAAGCATGGTATTGCATAATGTCATACCAAAAAATTGGACTTACCTATGCATAGGTTTTAAATTGGAACCATACCTTCCATTGGGTTTACACTCACAGAAGATAGTTACTGGTGAGGACTCCTTTCCCCAGATTGGAATGTTGAAACGAAGAAAAAAGACCAAAAAAGAAATCAGAAAGTTTATGACGTGGTAGAAGCACATACTGGAAAAAGAAATCTATAATACCATTTCCTATTACAATATAGAAATTGAAATGGGTTTTCTCATAGTCACTTGTATTAGATGTTGTAACCTCTGCCCCATCCATAGCAGCTACACTTGAAGTCTCACATTGCATATTGACATTCACATTGAAGCTATTGTTCGTGGAGAAAGGAAATGAGTCACACTGAGAAGTTTAGTGATTTGACTGTTGTGCAACACAGTTCGTATGATGGGTTGCACATCGAGGATGATCCCTGCTTGCACTAAACCATGGATGCATGCGAACGGTGCTAGTTGTAGCTTCATCAGGATCGATAATGAACAATGCATTTGATTATTGTAGGTCCTGTAGAAACCTCTTGATGCACTGTGCATATGATTGCACTTGTTCTCGACACTGGGGTGGTGTACGCATCACTTTGTTCAAGATTTCATTTGTGTAATTCCAAATACACATTTTCAACAAATGTTCATCATATCTCATTCAAATCTGTCCCTCTATCAATTGGTTGACCTCCCCCGTCTAAATGACCACACAAAAGAAACTTGTATTAGGTAGTAGAAAATGCAAAACACAATTGTCTCCCATAAAGTAATGCACTTCGAATTTAAATTCACTTACCGTGGACCACCCCTTCAACGGTAGATGATCTTTTAATCAAGTCAGCAACCTTACGGACATGTTTGCAAGTGTTCCCCTACAAACTCCAAGGGCACTCACAACAAAAAGGTGCTTGCCAAATTTTTGAACAAGGTAGTGGTCGAACCTACTTTGAATTTTCACCCAATACTATCCAGGATGTGTTTCATTTGGAACACAATGATTGTTCAAAATTTCCTTGGCCCCACTCCAAACTAGATTGCATATTTAAAAACTTACAGTTCTTCAAAAGACCATAATGCTGCAACTTTTCCTTTTGCCTATAGAATGGTTCCATTTTATACACAAGTATGTAATACAAATAGTCCATTCGCCTAGTGCATTTTTTAGAAGGATCACACAAGTATCGAGTTTTGAGCATGCAATGGTATGACTCAATGGCTGCATTTGTATCCTAGTTGGCATATGGGAATAGTCTACAATTTTTCGCCCACATGGCCGTGAAAAAAATCCAATAATCAAGTAAACCACAACGCATTAGAGGTAACATTAAATAATGTGAATGGTGCAAATCCTATGAGGTGAAATAAATTTTCAACTCACCAATTTGACCTTCTCCTTCACACCAGGTCTTCTTGAAGTACTCTAAAAATTGGAGCTAATCATTGAACTCCTCAAAGAAAAAGTTCAATAGCTAAGTGATGTTGTCTTCGCTATCACTGATTGTCATCATGATCGTGCCAAGTCTGCGAAAGATGTTTGTTTCCCTTTCCTTGGCTACGTACTTATATACATTCTTCATCCAAGCCCTTTTAACATGCCAAATGCATAGAAGCACACGACATCGAAAGACAACCCTAAAAGATAATACAAACGAAATTGTTTACCACTCATCTGCATGAAAAAGTGGTATTGAAAATAAATAGCAAATGAGAAAGGTACGCAAATGAATATAGAGATGCACATACTGTATGGCTTGGATTTTTGCAGTCGCATCATCGGTAAAAAATGCATTGATTCTCTAGTTGGGTTTGGCTCTTCTTCCATAGGCATGCAATATGTGTAGCCACACAAAGATGTCCTTAATCTTGTTTCGTGAGGAGAATACCCATGCAACGGGCACACCACTCTGTTGCTCATCGAAAACGAGCAAAGTATATAGTGGAAAATATAGACATGACAAGTCAGCGTGAGCATTGCTAGGTTTATAGCCAGTAAGATCATTGAAAAGATGAAGAACTATTTGTCAATGTTTGTAAGGCCTCACCCAATATTTTTTAGTGGAAAACGTGGAATCCATCGAGATGACTGAATTGTGTGAGTGGTGAACCATCCTATCCAACATCCATGGAGTCTAAACCTCGATAGCAAAAGGTGTATCGTTCCCATGGAGCCGTTGAAAGTAGAAGAAGTTGTCAAAGTCCTCTCCATTCCACATTAGGATACTTGTCGAATCAACTCTGTGTTTCTGTGCATGAATAGAACGCACCTTTCGCCAAGCATTCATTACATCCTTTCTTGTAAGGAATTGATATCTCTTTAACATCATGCCACATAAGATAGGATTGTTGATGTGTCTATCCATTATTGCATTGACACTCATTTCCATGAGCAAAAAACTTTCAATATAGCTTTTGCATTTTGTAGATAGATTAGCGGAAAACATAGAACACCTATCTCCACTTGTGTCATCAATGCCATGACAAAATTCACCTTTTTTATCAACATGGAACATTTATTTGTAGAGAAGATAGGCAACATCGATTCTGCCATGCATAACCTTTACAATGAAGTGGCATTGACAACCTCGTATTTGTATAAACGTCTTCTATTTTTTCTTCTCTAGTGGAGGTTGGTCTTTGAGGTCTGTAGGACCATATTGACACTAGTATCTGTGAAGAAGGCATCATCTCATCATCTTGAAGCAAGAGAGAGTAAAATATCATTGGACCATACAAATGGATGTTCAAAGATACAAACCTATGATACCAAATTGTTTTGCCATATTTTTTGTCGTCGACAGGATGCGTGATGGTATGTTGTCTTTTTTCTTCTCCATAAATTTAGTTTCAAAACCTTCAACGAACATTTCACTGTGAATGAAATCATCAAGTCTCTATGAGGAATTGTTGCGACAAGGTCAAGGACCCCATCCTTGTCGACGTGAATAGGGGTCCACTACAAATCGGAAGAGGAAAAAGGAAAGCCTCCATCTTGTACATCTTGTAACTCCAAATCTTCTTCCTTCTTCCATTTCAAACCTCTCCTCATTCTAGGAAAGGACGAAATTGGACAAACATTTAAAATTAAAGTAGATTGTGTCAAGAAATAGAAAGAAATTATCCATTTAACGTAAATAAAATGTGCTTGCATTGTTGCCACCAACGTGAAACCAATAAGAGGTTGCCGACTTCAATTGAGGAAAATTAAAGGTGATAGATTGAATCAAGCTACGCATAAAATATAAAACAAACGTGGGTTGGAAATTGGATTGTCTATCTCAACATACAAGTGGACATAGACAACGACAACACAAAATGACAACCAAAACCTTTGATGAAAACCTTGTATGTAAAAAAAAGTGCATGTCCTATCAACCATGATGTAAGCCAATGCAGGTTGGAAAACACGTGTAGATGAATGTCCAAGTGGACATAAAGACCACAAGTAAATTCACAACTCCGCATGTAAATATAACTAAGATTTCAAAGTATATGGGGTGTACAAACCTCTTTTACTTGAGGAGGCATGTTGTGATATTTAGCTTTCCATTTGGCATGACTTAACATGAGGAGCAAAAGCACATCTAACAATTCATGAAATAAACAGGTGAAGGTTGAACCACACAATGAGTGGTTCAAACTGCAACTTTGTATGTGGCATAGGAGTGTAACATGCATAATAGTATGTAATAACTTCTACAATTGGAACAAATGTATTATTTTGGGAAGATATGTTGGTTGTGGTGTGTGTGTATGTGTTAAAGGAGAGGAAGGGTTAGAGGGCAACCAAAACCTTTGATGACAACCTTGTATATAAAAAAAAAAGGTGCATCCATTGCTACCAGCAATGCCAAAATGATAACATGTTTGTTGCATTTGTTGACAGAAAAATGAATCAGTAATGTAGAGAATGAGGAAAGGTGGAAGGGTGTAGAATGTCCTATCAACCATGATGTAATCCAATGTAGGTTGGAAAACACAGTGTGTAGATGAATATCCAAGCAGACATAAAGACTGCAAGTAAATTCACAACCCTGCATGTAAATATAACTAAGATTTTAGAGTATATGGGGTGTACAAACCTCTTTTACCTCAGGAGGCATGTTGTGATATTCGACCTTCTATTTGATGTGACTTAACATGAGGAGTAAAAGCACATCTAGCAATTCATGAAATAAACAAGTAAAGGTTGAACCACACGATGATTGGTTCAACCTACAACTTTTTGTGTGGCATGCAAGTGTAACGTGCATAACAGTATGTAATTACTTCTATAGTTGCAACAACAGATGTATTATTTTGGGAAGATACGTTTGTTGTTGTGCATGTGTATGTGTTAAAGGAAAGGAAGGGTTGGAGGGCAACCAAAACCTTTGATGAAAACCTTGCATGTAAAAAAAAAGGTGCATCCATTGTTGCCATTAATGCGAAAATGATAACACATTTGTTGCATCAATTGACAAAAAAATGAATTAGTAATGCAGAGAATGAGGAAAGGAGGAAAGGTGTAAAATTTCCTATCAACCATGATGTAGGCCAATGCAGGTTGGAAAAAATAACATGTAGATGAACGTCCAAGTGGACATAAAGACCGTAAGTAAATTTACAACCTCGCATGTAAATATAGCTAAGATTTTAGAGTAATGGTTAGAGGGCAACCAAAACCTTTGATGACAACCTTGTATGTAAAAAAAAGTGCATCCATTGCTACCAACAATGCGAAAATGATAACATGTTTGTTGCATCTATTGAAAAAAAATGAATTAGTAATGTAGAGAATGAGGAAAGGTAGAAAGGTGTAAAATGTCCTATCAACCATGATAAAAGCCAATGCAGCTTGGAAAACACAGCGTGTAGTTGAACCTCTAAGCAGACATAAAGAATGCAACTAAATTTGTAACCCTACATGTAAATATAACTAAGATTTTAGAGTATATGGGGTGTATGAACCTCTTTTACCTGAGGAGGCATGTTGTGATATTCAGCCTTTCATTTAGGGTGACTTAAATGTGCAACAAAGGAACATCTAGCAATTCATGAAATAAATAAGTGAAGGTTGAACCAAACGATGAGTGGTTCAACTTGCAACTTTGTATGTGGTGTATGAGTGTAATGTGCATAACACTATGTAATTACTTCTACAGTTGCAACAACAGATGTATTATTTTGGGAAGATACGTTGGTTGTGGTGTATGTGTATGTGTTAATGGAGAGGAAAGGTTAGAGGGCAACCAAAACCTTTTATGACAACCTTGTATGTAAATAAATGTGCATCCATTGCATCCAACAACACCAAAAGAATAAAACATTTTTGCATCTATTGAAAAAATCATGAATCAGTAATGGAGTGAATCAGGAAAGGCATAAATGTGTAAATTTTCCTATCAACCATCATGTCAGCCAATGCAAGTTGGAAAACACAATGTCTAGTTGAACCTCCAAGTGGACATAAAGACCGTAGGTAAAATCACAACCTCACATGAAAAAAAACTAAGACCTCATAGTATATGGGGTGTACAAACCTGTTTTACCTAAGTAGGCATGTTGTGATATCGAGCCTTCCATTTGGGGTGACTTAACATGACTAGAAAAAGCGTATATGATAATTCATAAACTAAAAAAGTGCAAGTTGAACAACACGATGAGAAGTCCAACTTGCAACTTTATATGTAGCCTATAAGTGTAATGTGAATAATAATATGTAATTACTTCTATGGATGCCAACATTGTCAAAAGAAAAAACATGTTCTTTGCATTTGTTGATAAAAAAATGAATCGGTAAAGGACTGAATGAACGTAGGATAAAACATGTTTTTTTTTACAATGCATTTATTTGTGAAACATATGAAGAATTCAAAAAGCAATTTTAACTGTAAACCATAATTGCAATAAATTGTGAAGCTCACTTGCATTGAAAACCATAGTGAATGAGATAGATACTATGTTGACTTCAAATATTCTTTATGCTCTTGATAAATTGACAAAGAAGCATGTGTAGTGTGTGCAAAGGTGAAGAAACAATGCAAATCTGGAGACAAAGGTTCTATAATTTATGAAATTGAAAAATAATTTGCTCTAAAAATACTTGAAAACAAGGAGATCAAACTTAATGAGATATATATTGTTTTAATAGAAGAGATTCTTACCATTCTTGAGAAGTTGAGGAAGGAGCACATGCAGTATGTGCAATGGGAAAATCACAATGCAAAAGTGGATAAACTCGACAGATTTTGTATTGCATATGAATTTGTTTGAGCAGAGAAAGTGAAAGATGATGCTATAACTGGATTTGAACTAGTGAAGTCAAACACTTGTGAACATAAAACTAAACATGACTGGAAAAAGAACATCAAGCACAAAAGAAAAAATTCCACCCTTAGCTTACAACAAGCAAAAATATATAAAATACAACCCACAATGTTTTCCAACATGCCTATAGTTTATTAATTTGAGAATGTTGAAATACAATTTTTAGTCTACCTGAGACTTGTTATATATTTTGAAGATGTTCCTTTTATTACATTCGTATTGTGTAAACAACAAAAAGATTTTCATTACAATCATATTGTCTATATAATCGGAGGTTGGAAAACACAATGCGTTAAGAAACCTGCAACCCACGTAGTGTTGAAAAAACCTCTATGTATAAGAATGCAATTGGTTGGTCACCCCTCAGCTAAATATGGTTACTTTTATGTATCCCCCAATTGCATCTCCTCACCAAATTCTCCACCCTTCAGCTTTGTACAAGATCAACAAACTAACTCGCAATCCACTGTGCTTTCCTACTTGCTTATATTTTAATGATATGATGAAATCCAAATGCAATTCATACTATAAAAATAGTTTTTGAAATTTTCAAGGTGCCTTTTCTTGCATTGGTACTATAAGGTTTTCATTACACTCATTTTGTCTATTGATAATTCAATGTTGGAAAACACTGTGTGTTGACGAACTTGAGATCTTCTTAATACTTCAAGAGGCAACATGTACTAGAATGTATGGAATGAATAAGGAAACATCCCTAAAAACACTTGAAAAGAAGCAAACCAAAGTATATGAGATATATAATGTATTGACTGAAGAGATTCTTCCTGCTCTTGAGAACTTGGGGAAGGAGCATTTGAAGTATGTACAATGGGAAAATGATAATGCAAAATTGGAGGCAATAGGTACTAGAATGTATGAAATGATAAAGGAATCTGCTATAGAAATACTTGAAAAGAAGCAAACCATAGTGAATGAGACATATACTGTATTGATTAAAGAGACTCAATGTTGTTGAGAAGTTGAGGAAGGTACGTGTGCAGTATCCACAATGGGCATATGGCAAAGCAGAACTTGAGCAACAAGTAGTAGAAAGTATGTAATGAAAAAGGAATCTACTCTAAAAACACTTGAAAAGAAGCATACCAAAGTGAATAAGATAGATAATATATCAACTGAAGAGATTGTTCTTGCACTTGACAACTTGATGAAGGAGCATTGTGCAGTATGTGCAATAGGAAAATGCCAATGCAAAAGTGGATAAAGTCAATAAATCTTGTATTCCATGTGAATTTATGCAAGAAAAGAAAGTGAGAGATGATTTTATAAGTGGAGTTGAAAAAATGAAGTCAAAGATTCTTTAACTTAAGAATTCCATGGAACAAATACAATTCAAAATAGATGATAATGAAAAGGCAAAAACAAATCTTAGAGCAAAAAAAGAGAATCAGTTGATTGGAGACATGAAAGCCCTATGTGAAAAGGTAGACAAGTTTTGTAAATAACTTATCAAACAGGAAACATTTGCATTCTCTAATCAGAAAGACACTCTCAAAGCTGAGCAAAGAGTGGTTGCAAAGCTACACAAAAGCATTGAAGACATTCAAAACTCTATCGAAAAAATGGATGGTGCTATCCTAAGGGATGATGAGGAGTCCTAAGGGCTAGTGAGGAAGCAGCTACTCCAAAGCTACAAATAAAAGATATGAAATAGAAGGTAGAAGCTCATGAAAAGGAATACCAAGGGGGTTGATAATAGGTAACAACAATGGGGATGAGCAAAAATGTGTGACTGGTCAACTTGCAAATGCAAAAGCAATAGTTGGAACTGTTGAAACCGAAGTAAAACAACATAAACACTACAATTAACCACTTGGAAAAGAAATTAAAAGATTAAACAAAAAAATTTATCATCAAAATAAAAGGAGTTTAATTAATGGTGTTAACACACAAGTGCAATATAAAAGACCGGAAGTTGAAAAAATAAACACAACAATGGAATGTGTGATTTTGAAGACATTCATACTATTTTGTAACATTCAATGTTGCAACACCATAGGTGTTAATAAGAAAGCAACCCACCATGAGACAAACCTTTACATTTAAACAAGGAGATTCATATAACTGAAAACCACCATTGTGTTTTTCAAATTACAATTATTTTGTGCATTTTTTTCTTTCAATCATGTGAAATTTAAATACAACAATGGAATGTGTGATTTTGAAGACATTCATATTGTTTTGTAACATTCCATGTTGCAACATCATAGGTGTTAAGAAGCAAGCAACCCACCGTGAGACAACCCTTTACATTTAAACAAGTAGATTCATATAACTAAAAACCACCATTGTGTTTTCCAAATTACAATTATTTTGTGCATTTTTTTCTTCCAATTATGCGAAATTTAAACACAACAATGGAATGTGATTTTGAAGACATTCATACTATTTTGTAACATTCCATGTTGCAACACTGTAGGTGTTAAGAAGCAAGAAACCCACCATGAGACAACCCTTTACATTTGAACAAGGAGATTCAAATAACTGAAAACCACCATTGTGTTTTCCAAATTACAATTATTTTATGCACTTTTTTTTTCAATCATGCAAAATTTAAACACAATAATGGAATGCGTGATTTTGAAGACATTCATGCTATTTTGTAACATTCCATGTTGCAAAACTGTAGGTGTTAAGAAACAAGCAACCCACTGTGAGACAACCCTTTACATTTAAACAAGGAGATTCAAATAACTGAAACCCACCATTGTGTTTTCCAAATTACAATTATTTTGTGCACTTTTTTTTTACTCATGTGAAATTTAAACACAACAATGAAATGTGTGATTTTGAAGACATTCATACTGTTTTGTAACATTCCATGTTGCAACACCATACGTGTTAAGAAGCAAGCAACCTACCGTGAGACAACCCTTTACATTTAAACAAGGAGATTCAAATAACTGAAAACCACCATTGTGTTTTCCAAATTACAATTATTTTGTGCACTTTTTTTTTTCAATCATGCGAAATTTAAACACAATAATGGAATGTGTGATTTTGAAGACATTCATACTGTTTTGTAACATTTCATGTTGCAAAACCATAGGTGTTAAGAAGCAAGCAACCCACCATGAGACAACCCTTTACATTTAAACAAGGAGATTCAAATAATTGAAACCCACCATTGTGTTTTCCAAATTACAATTATTTTGTGCACTTTTTCTTTTTCTTTTTCACTCATGCAAATTTAAAACTCAACAATGGAATGTGTGATTTTGAAGACATTCATATTGTTTTGTAACATTCCATGTTGCAAAACCGTAGGTGTTAAGAAATAAACAACCTACCGTGAGACAACCCTTTACATTTAAACAAGGAGTTTCAAATAACTGAAAACCACCATTGTGTTTTCCAAATTACAATTATTTTGTGCACTTTTTTTTTCAATCATGTGAAATTTAAACACAACAATGGAATGTGTGATTTTGAAGACATTCATATTGTTTTGTAACATTCCATGTTGTTGCAAAACCGTAGGTGTTAAGAAGCAAGCAACCCACCATGAGAAAACCCTTTACATTTAAACAAGGAGATTCAAATAGTTGAAAACCAACATTGTGTTTTCCAAATTACAATTATTTTGTGCACTTTTTTTTTTTTTCAATCATGCAAAATTTAAACACAACAATGGAATGTGTGATTTTGAAGATATTCATACTATTTTATAATATTCCATGTTGCAAAACCGTAGGTGTTAAGAAACAAGTAACCCACCATGAGACAACCCTCTACATTTAAACAAGGAGATTCAAATAACTAAAAACCAACATTGTGTTTTTCAAATTATAATTATTTGTGCACTTTGTTTTTCAATCATGCAAAATTTAAACACAACAATGGAATGTGTGATTTTCATGACATTCATACTATCTTGTAAAACTCCATGTTGCAAAACTCTAGGTGTTAAGAAGCAAGCAACCCACTGTGAGGAAACCCTTTACATTTAAATAAGGAGATTCAAATAACTGAAGACCTACATTGTGTTTTCCAAAATACAATTATTTTGTGCACTTTTTTTTTTCAATCATCCAAAATTTAAACACAACAATGGAAGGTGTGATTTTGAAGACATTCATACATTTAAACAAGGAGATTCAAATAATTGAAATCCCACATTGTGTTTCCCAAATTACAAACTACAAGGTATTGTAAAACCCTTTGCAACTGAATTGGTTAGCACCCCTCACCTTGATTTGGTCGGATTTCTCCTCCAACTCCTTCACGTGCACTCCAAACTTTAGCTTACAACATGCAGATTGTAAAAAATCACCTTGTTTTGGTCGGTTTTCTCCTCCAACTCCACGTGTACTCCAACCTTCAGCTTTCAATGTGCAGACTGGAAACTCATCGTGTTTTCACACTTCTTTCTCCAAACCAAAAACACACTCATCAATTCATCTCTAATTTTCCCGCGCCAGAAAAAAGCTTTGAAAGCGAAACTTCATGGGCACGCCAAGGGACCCAGTTTTATCGACCGACACAAGGTGGGAAAACTGACCTGATGGTGCCGTTAACTCCTACCTACCTTTCCTGGACGTTTGGTCTTGTCTGCCGATTTTGTCACTTTTATCCCCCGTCTGGCAGGCCCCGCACTACATCTCGTCATGTTATGTATGTTTCCATGTATGTTATTATGTATGTTTTCATGCATTTTTGTATGTACATAGGTGCTTTTTGTCTAGGAGTTAGCCAACTCCCTATTAAATCCATGAGACCAAGAACTTTACAATACTACAAAAAAAAATCTCAACATTTTTTTTGTAAAATACTCCTAAAAAATCTCAAGAGGAAGCTCCTCTCCATTTAAAATCCATTCATGAGTTCAAAAGAAAAACAGAGATGATTTATACAATTCAAATAAGCGTAAGGATTGTATGAGGTGGGTTGCCGAAACCGTGATATATTGACTGCCAAGCTTGTTGAAGGCTATGGATTCTGTGGTTATCTCCAAATGGAAATGGCAGCAAAGACTCGGTCCATTCCAATTCTTATCATGCAGAACGAGAATCAGCAGGACGTACGCAACAATGAAAAATGCACAAGGATATGTGCTGGCGCTCGACGTGGGCACTGGTGGGACGAAGGCTGCCCTCATTTCTAGTTCGGGTGGAGTCATGTCTTCTGCCTTTGCTCCTCATCAACCTCCATCTCCATCGCCCATGTGGGTTTCCACATTCCTTCCTATTTTTATACTTTTACGTATCAAGGATACCCTATTACAGAGAAACTCTTCAACAGCTGCTGCGATTGTGTGTGTGTTTTTCTTAAATCGTTGGCTTTTAGCAATATTATAGATATCGCAGAAACATCAACCTACATGGCCCAAGACGTTAGTTGGGAAAAGTTGGACACTAGAAAAATCTCAGCTTTTGGAAAACAGTTTTTGATATTGCTTTCCTCTAATTGAAAACAAGGAAAGTACTGCAAAGTCGATAAATCACAATTTCTGAGAATCACATATTTTCAATGGTTCTTGTGAAGAAGAGTCATACCAGCAACATTGCAATTAATTAAAAAAATCGTGATTAAATCGCCATTTCAGTAACATTGTTCTTGTCGTGACTTGTTTGATTGCATAGATGAATTTGAGTACCACTCTCCTTTTTTTTAAGTTGCTTTTCATTCAATAAGTTTACATGTGGATTAGTTCTATGTGGGCTTTAATTGTTTTTCTATCCTTATGACAATAACCTAAAAGATTTTTGTTTGAGGGGTACTGTAAAAGCCTCAAGAACCTGGAACACTAAAGTCCCATATCTTTCTTATGCAGAATGTAACAGAAATTTCCTGTGCTACACATGTAACTTGACCCCAACCGCCATAAAAGTATGAAAAATATTAAAAAAGACAAGGAGCATTGATATCATAATTAATTGAACTCAGCAAAAACTTAGACAGATCTGAAAAATATATAAATCCATAAATTGAAGTATCATGCAAAATATTGTTTTAAGCATATAAAATTGAATTTAGAGAAAGCAGAAACAATAACAGTGCACACAATAATTCATAAATTGTAATAAGTCTTCCTTATGAGAGAACTCATCCCCAAGCATGTCATCATCTTATCCATCCCCTACTGCTGCTTCCACTTGTGCCTATGCTTCTATTGCTACTTCCCCTTCCGCTGCTTCCCTCTCCAAATTAATGGTCTCTTCGATAAACACGGGCTTCACATTTTAGCAAATCCAATGAGAATATGTATCAATGTCATCCAAGTCAATTGCATCATTAATCTTCTTCATCTCGACTTTTTAAATACAAAGATGAAGATTATATTGCACAAAAACAAGGTCATTAAGGCACTTTGTATTAATTTTCTGTTCTTCTATGTGTGAATGGTCCAATTGTGCTCACACCTAGAAGCATCACAAAGCTATGACAAAATACAAATGGCTAGGCTTTGAAGATTTGGTGTTTTTGCACCGCAATTTTCCAACCACAAATTTGCAAAGAGGAAATTTATAACTGTTTAAGTAAACTATAGTTGCATTTATTAAGGAAATTTGATATTTATGAGACTATGATTGTAGGAATCGATTTTTTTCTTACGTATTTGCTGGGTTGTTGGTTCATTCTTCTTTGAATGTATAGAGGTGAAGAAAGAGTCTCCCTTTTGAACCCTTGTAAATCTACAAATCATCAAGAATTGTCTCTAAAAATTTTCATCATGCATCGACCTGTCTATATATGTGATGACACCATCCATAAACTACTCATCAACCTCAAAAGAATTAGAGAAAAAAAAGTCGTGGTTCAAGTAATAAGCCATTGCATGCATTTGTTGGCGGAGTTCTTTGTTCCACCTCCGACCAGTTATATGACAAATGATTTTGTAGTTTCCTTTATTTTACATGTAATAATGTTGGATGGCTTCCTTGGCCTTGTCCATGGCCTCGTGTAGATAATCCATTGGGTTTTTTCTTCATCCACTAAGCATAAAACTATATTCAAAGGTTATGTTGTTGAAAACAAAAAGGTATGGCTTTTTAAAATTAAAATCAATAAAAAATTGGATGGTAACAAATAAAAAGTAATTTGTAAATCTCAGAACACAAAATTTGTAATTTTTACAATCTTACAAAGTACTGGAATTGATTACTTTGGAAGTTTGTAGTCATTAAATTTAAACTTAAAGCTACCTTGATGGTCTTGTTGGTGCTCTTGACAAACATGTCATAAAAAACAGGCTTCACAATGCTTTACCCTTCGACCTTCATGGAATATAGACACTTAAATAACTGAGTGCTCATAAACATTTGCTTAAGAGACATTAGTGAGGCTGCAATGTGATGAAATTTGGGCGAATCATGTGATACCCAATTGCACAAACTCTTTTCCTTGAGTTTCTCTCTTATCAAATTAAAGTATGATTGCAGATGTATTTTGAAATGTTTTTAGCTTCTTCAATCATGATTTTCATCTATCAAATTTTGTGTATGTCCTAAAGTAGGAGATCAAGTCAATGGGCAGTGCAGTGACTCCAAAGACTGGTGGGATAGCTCTTCTCAACATATCTCCTTGTTATATGCTGCTGCATTTTCAGTCAAAATTTGGATGACCTTCATGGCACTCATTTCCATGATCACCCCCTCCAACATATTGCACAATGTCTTTGCATTTTTTATTTCGTGAGGGGCATCTATGGACTTTAATAGCACCAATTAGCCACTAGAAAGTTGATCAGTATGTGGTTCCCTTATGTCTCCCTATTAGACAAATTAATACAGCCCTTTTCATGCCAAATTCATTTTGATCTGCTGTTATCACCTCTGTATTTTACATTAGTTCCTCCAATAAGGCCCCACTCAAATCATGTGGACTATGTGTTGGCCACACTTTATTTTGAGGGTTCATTTGTAAAAATTAGGTGTCTAGTTTTTTATTTGGGTTCCTCTCATGTTTAGAACCATTTCATTATCTTTGAGTATAGATGCAATGTTTGCACTCTTTGTCATGTTCATGGTGTGCTCTCTAGGGTTTTGTTCACGAAAGTTAGTCTTTCATGTTTAAGAAAACCCTTGCAGTCTAAAACTCCAGGTTGTGGTTGAAATTGAAAATATTTGATTGTGTCTAATGTTTTAGTAGAGATTTTCCTTTTGGGTCATATGGTGGTTCAATTGAAATTCTGCTCATATCTAAAGGAGGAAATCGTAGGCTGAATTTAGAAACTTTCGTAGCTAAGAATAAGTTTTTTCAAATTACTCAACAAAAGGTGTTACCACCAAAGTAATTTTGATGATGTAATCAAAATGAATTGCATTGAAACAAATTATTGTAATGTCCCCATTTTCGGTGTCCTTATTTGGGCTAGTTTGGTTTTGACTAACTTACTATTTTTAGTAAGTACTATATTTAGCAACTGGTCCTGGCAGCAGTGTAGTGCAGCATTTCCTGTTTGGGTAGTGTGTGGCAGTTGTCAGGTGAACTCTAATGTTTTGTGCCAGTTTGGTGATTTGGAGTATTTACTATTTTTAGCAGTTGCTATAAATAGTAAGTCTATTTTCAGTAACTGGTCTTGGCCAAGGCTACTTCAGCAGTGTCTATTTCCAGTTTGGGCGTTGGCATGGCTAAGGTTTGATTTAATTATTATTTGTATTTCTCACTCAAGTTATTTTAATAAAGTTTCTTTAACTTAAGTGAAGGGGTCAGGAGGTCATGTAAAAAGTACCTTGGAGCCTAATGTAATGACTTAATGTTGTTTTAGAAGGCAACAAAAGCGAAATAGTTTCCTTATGAGCATAGACACCCAAAGGAGGTATTTTGAATAAAATAAAATAAAAAGTCTCATGAAGGGGGTGTGGGGTTTTGGAGGGAAAAGTGAATTCAAAATGATGTTGCCCTAATTTCTCCCCTTTTCTCTATTTATTCATTTGAAGCTCTCATTTTGTGAGATGGATATTTTGGCAACTTAAGGAAACTTTGCTGGAATGATTCCAGATTTCGATTGCAGCTGATTGAGGACGAAAACCCTCATTTCTAGCACTAATTTCGGTGGTGAGAGATCTACCCTAGCTAGTTGGAGTGGTTCTACTTTAGGGATCACCTTTGTGCTTACATAGTTCTTGATTTTCATCTTTTTGGGGTTGAATAATGAAGATTTTTTTTAGTGTTTTGATGCGGGTTCGAAGATTTTGGTGTGCTTGTTGATTTGCTTCTTTTGGGTGATGATTAGAGGTGTTAAAAACGCATTTACAGAGGTCTGATATTCATTTCCAGAATTTTGGAAATCCATTTTACACAGTGGCTGGAAGTACTAACTCGCTCATTACTCAGTTGGTGATTGGAAACTCGTTCTGGGCATTGTTCCTAAAGACTACTCTCTGCGGGGTGCTTCATTTTGAGTATTTATTTGTCATTTTTGGTGGAGATTTGATTTATTGGAGCTGGACGTCACTCCTAGGGAACCACCCCATTTTGTGGGTTTGCCTCTTTCAGTCTGCCTCCTCAGAACAGCAACTTCAGGTGATTGCAACAGCGTGTTAATGGAGTCTAAAACTCAGTTGATTGTTGGCCAAAGTGAAGGGGAGTGTTGGAGTTTGTTAGCTTATGCATTTTGAGTCTTCTTGAGGAGCTGCATGCATTTGCTGCTCATTGTATGATCAAGGAATGGACTTAATTTGATTGTAATCAGGTTTGTAACTCTTGTATCAGGTCTGAAAATTATATTCTTTTAAGTCTGAAATGTGATGGTCTTCAATACTACTATGAGTTGTTATGAATCATTTTGAAAAGAAAGCTTTTTTCAATGCATTTTCTGTTTATGCTTTATTTCCTATGCACTTTTTGTTATGATGCAAACACATGAAAACAAGACAAACAGAATACATCAGCAAAACTATCCAATCAGCATACAGTGATTTCAAAACAATCAGGGGTGGTCATTACAATTATGCTTTTCTTGTAGAAAACCATGGGAACTTGGACATTGTTGTTTGGGAAAAGGCCAAGTGCATTATGATGAGCACACGCTTATACTGAGAGGGGGGCGGGGGTGAATTAGTATAAAGAGATCTTCTTTTTCAAATTAATAATCACAATAATATCAATCACACAACTTCCACAATTAAGAACATAAGAACACAAGATTTACGTGGAAACCCTTTTGGGTGAAAACCACGACAAAAAATATAAAATTCTCTTACAAACTTTGTAGGCACCAACCTGTTGTGTGGTCTCACAACACACTCCATTTTTCTTAAAGTAGCATAGGGACCCATGCCTAAACCTAACATGGCTTACTTCAGCATAAGGCAAGAAGCTCTTGGATTTAGGTTTCTTTAGTGAATTTTAAGTCGAAAAGTATAAAATCATGGTGATTATACCCTAGGAATGGTTTAAAATGTTAAAGAGGGAAAAGTCACACTTTTCAGGTAAATGAGGTCTTATGGAACTAGATGTGGCATTTTCGGGTTCTATATCCGTTAACGCATCGTGTCTTGCACCTATCTTTCGGCCTGCAAAGCCCTTAGAGAAATTTGTATGTACGGGTAAGGTTTGCATCATCAAATTATTTCTGGGTATTAAGGTAGACTCGAAGACTTGTTAAAATTGAAGTAATGTACTGGGATTGGAGATTTTAAAGCTTACTGAATCGGACACAAGATATTTGGTTCTCGTTTCAGTAACTGGTACTATAAGGGAAGATTTGTTCGCTGAAGAATCATTAGATCAGGACATAAATGATAAAAATATATACGTTGATTAATGTATTCGGTAAATTCGAAAGGTGGATTTAAGGCTAATGTTATTGGATATTTGCTAAGTTACCGGTTCGGGTTTGGGGACGGGTTCGGGTACGAGAACCCGGTACGTGGGTACGGGCAAAATTTTTTTAGGGGTTTGGGTACGTGTGTATATATATATATGTATATATTAATATATTATAAATATATATATATGTATTATATATACAAAAAAATAAGAGAAATATACAGAATTGTAAAACTAAATCATTTCATAGTATGATACTTGATCATTGATCAATGCCAAATGCCAAAGATAAATATTAAATGCCAATTGATAGTTGAAAAATATTCAAATAAAATTACTGAATTACAAAATGTAGTTCATGAAACATTGAAACATGATTCAATGTTCATTGTTCAAGTGCTCATCAATCATCAAAAGGATTGTCAGAATCATTGACTTGGATTTTGAGTGGTTTGAACTTCAAAATCATCATCATTTGAACCCAAAGCGGATCCAACACCATGTGATATGTCATCAATATCACCCACATCATCCATAGTGGCTCTAGCAAGATCCTGAATGGTTGCATCCAAGTCAGTAGACTTCGGGTGCTACATCCCAAGCCTCGTTGCCCCCTGCTTGTATTGAGGATCCTTACGTGACAGAAGACGCAAATTGGAATGAATATACACCAAGTCTTCAGCTCTTTTTGCAGCCAACCGGTTACGCTTCCCTGAGTGGATAAAGGAGTATGTACTCCAATTCCGTTCAGCGGCAGAAGAGCTTTGAACCTGGAGAGAAAACCAACAAAATAAAAAATAAAAAATGCAAAATAAACTCAAGAATGTTAAGTGTTAAATTCTACAATACAAGTGGCAAAAAAAAAAAACTTACTTGTGAGAGGATCTTGATTGCAAGAGGTTGGAGGTACATATAATCTTGACCATGGAGGTACCACCATGTAATAGCATCCATTTTGTATTGGTCTCTAACAACAAAAGGGTATGATTTTTTCCTGAGACAAACAATCCAAATTCTCTCATAACACTTGTCTGCACTTTTGGATCATTGAAGATTCTACTAAATATTTGTCTTATACCCTGTAACAGAGTCTCTATATGAAATTATTCTCCACAGGATAGAAAGTAGCAGTGGTATAGTACCTCGGGAATGGGGCATATGCAAGGGTGCAATGGAGTTGTGTCATTACGCGATGAAGAACAATTGCTTCCACCCTTTTGTAAAAGGTGTCTTCAGGATCATTCTCTCTTTTTTGTATTTCTATTTTTATTTTTTCCAACATTGTGTCCATGCTATCATAAACATCCCCCAAGCATGGTTCATCTGTATCAGCAAACCGAAGCATAGACATGATAGGTTCGGTGAACTCCAATACATAATTCACACGATCCCACCAATCATCATGCAAGATCAATGCCTTGACCTTTTGGGCCCTCTCTGAATTTGATTGCTTCCATATACCCCATTGGTTGCTAATAACCATTTGACTCAATGCATCTTTCACCTTCACAAGTTGTCTCAGAACAATTGTGTGAGATGCAAACCGGGTCTCAGCAACCTAAGAACATGTTAATAGTAAGTTAATAATACATTTAAAATATGTAAATAATGCAAAAAATTATTTTATTCAATTATGTAAAACATGACATAAATGATAAATGAAACTAAATAAATTAAATTTACCTTCAACAATTCCAATCTTGAAAAAGTTCTGAAAATTGCTTGTGACATATGGTGGTTTGTCACAACATCTGGATCTCCTCGGCCTCCTGGTATATTTCTTTTACCCACTCTATTTGGTTGCCAATTGCTTGCATCACCAAATTGAGGGAGTGTACGGTGCACGGTGTCCAAAAGATGTGCTCATATCTAGCCTCTACCAAAGCACCTGCAGCCCTGCAAACTTTTGCATTGTTCGTAATTACTTGGACAACATTTTCACTACCCACCATCTCTATGGAGTCAATGAGAATCCTGGAAATGAACTCTGCATCTTTCACTTCCCCTTCACAGTCAACCGCCCTCAAAAACATTGCCCCTTGGGGGACACTGCAATAACATTAATCAATGGACGGTTTTTGCAATCTTTCCATCCATCGGAAACAATAGATACACCTGTTTCAACCCAAGAATCTCTAATTGGTTTTAGTTGGGCCTCTATAGATTTCTTCTCTTTTTGCAATAAGGTGGTACGCACCTTTTCATACCCAGGACTTGTGAAACCAGGAGGTGCACTATTTATTGCTGACACCATGTCCCACCAATATGGCGATCTCACCAAGTTGAATGGAAGACCATTGGCATAGAGGCAACGTGCAATTTTTTCTTCAGCAATATCTCTTGCCTCCATTTTAAATGCCTTCTCTAATGGACCTCTCTTGCGGGTGGTGGTTTGTGGTTCTTCATCTTCTTCTTCCGTAGAGGGTATAGACAAGAAGGGATGTCTAGAGGGCCTAACTGTATGAGTGGGTAATGTCGTTTTTTTCTTTCTGGAACTATAACTACCTTGTTTTCCTCTTGCAACCAATTTGTCAGCATCTTCTTGTTCTTTTATAAATGCTGCTATTTGTACAACAGACAACCCCTTCTTATCTGGGCCCTCACACATATTAATCCCTTTACCACCAGGGCCCATAAAATGAAGTTTCACTCAGTAATAGGAGCTATTATATTGTGTATTGCAAAAATTACACTTCCAAACAAACCCCCCACCTCCAGGAATTTGTGAAATTCTTGTGGTATGACTCCATAAAGGAGATCCTTTATCAATTTTGAACTTTTGGCTTCCCTCCCCACCCACTGAACTTTGACTACTGGCCATTGTTGCAATCTATAAAAAAAATGAAAAAAAAAATATATACTTGAAAAACTTCTTCACAAACTTGAAAAAATCCATCAAAAACTAAGAAACTTAAAAAAATTCATCAAAAGATTAAAGAATAGGGTTTAAATGCATACCTTAAACACTTAAATCTCCTTTGTAGAAGCTATTTGCCACTCCATAATCGATCTCCTTCGAATACAATCACCTCCCTTCAAAATGCTAAGATGGAGAGAAAATATGGTGAGAGCAAAATGAGAGGTAAAAATGAAATGTTTTAGTGTTGAAAGGCCTCATATTGGGTCGTTTTAGGGTTAAGAGGCAAAATAATAATAAAAAAATTGTTTTTTATTTGACTTTGGGCCCACTTTTTAAGTGTTGGGCCGTGGGTTCTCCCAGGTACGCTCGAGTACGTGGCTGGTACCCCCGGGTCTGCGCACCATTGGGCCAGGTTCGCGCTGGGTACGCACAAGATGCGTGCCCAGCCCTGTGCGTACCCAACACGTACCCACAGGCGAACCCATACCAGGTTTGTACCTGAACTGGGTTCGAGGCCTGTGGGTACGAACCCTGCAACATAGGATATTTGGCTCATTATGGAGCCGGATACCAGAGGTTTTTATGAGTCCGATATTCACAAAAATTCCCAAGACTGGTAATAGTTAAAAGTTTTGAAAACTCTGTAAGTGTAATGTTCCCTTTTCATGAGCATTAGAGTTGGGGGATTAGCCTATTTCCTAACCCTCGTGACTGTCACTTGGTCGTTTAGAGGGTCCCTTGTGACAGTCACTTGGTCGTCTAATTGCATTGTTGATCTTCGGAGTATGGTGGCAGGGTGAATTCTTGCATTTGGCATGATACTTGTGCTTAAATTTATGATACCCACCTTTTATTTCACCATCTTTGGCCTAGAGACCATGTGTCTTTAAAATGAAGGGGTCACTTTATATTTTTCAGTTACTATTCATTCATAAAGTGAAAAATGTTATAACTTAAGTGAATAGTGCTCACTTTAATGAATAGTAATTTTAATGCAAAAACATATAACTTGAAGGGAAAAGTTTGACCCTCTTCATGCATTGAGTTATTTTCTTCATGTGGCTTGGGAGTTTGGCTTTGGAGGAAGAGGGAGGCTAGGGTTTCCTAATTTCTTGCAGTGGGTAAGCTTGGAGGGGGCTTGGTTCTTCATTTGGAGTTGCTTGAGGGTGTGAAACACCACCTTAAGGTTGCTGGTCAGTTTTTGGATGCAAAGTTTGGTGACATTAGGAGTTGTTGGTCAAAGTTTTGAGCTGATTTTTGAGTAGGGTTGGCAGCCATTGACTCCATTTACTTTTACACAGGAGCTGTTCACTTTTTGAAGAGTTTTTGGACTGAAATTTGCAGCTACAGCCAGCCGTCCTTTTTCATGAGGGTTTCATCAGCAAATAAAAAGAAACGCCTTTTCTAAGAGGCTGCAACTTAACCAAAAGGGGGCATCCTAGATAGAGGAAGCTTGCCATACCGGATTTTGATTGGAGAAATTTGTATTTCAGCTGGTGTGAGCAATTTATTGGGGTTTGTTACTGTAGCAAATGACTATTCATAGTGCTGTATGGCTGTAAGTAAAATATGGTATAAGATATATGTAGTTTTAAATCTGCTGTAAGTTATCTGTTGTATGCTTCTTATTATGTAATGAAGAAATCATATTTGGCCACTAAATTGAGCAATGTACTCAAGGTTGTTCAGTAGTTTAGTTAATTTGAAGTTTCCATTGTATGTATATGCTTACTGGTACCTATTTAGCATTATTGGCAAACAAACTCAAAACAAAAGTGAATAAGTAAAAACTAAAAACAAAATCAGACCTACAAAACTCAGTGAAAACAAATCAGCAGAGTGGTGGAACACTACAATAAGTGTGTTTTAAGTAAATTTAAAGGTTATCTTGAAACAAAATAAAAGGGGAAGGTGAATTTTAAGGGTAAAAATTGTTGGATTAATGGTGTTTTGCATTCATATGCCTAGAATAGATTTTAATCACAAGGAAATTAATTTGTTGGCATATGAATAAATGTAAGCTGATTTCTTTCGTATGATGATTTGTTAATGTAGGGTGAAGGTTTAAAAGGTGGTGAAAGGTCCGGATGTTGGAAGCCTTTGGAAAACGAAGGTCTTGATATAGATCCGAATAGCGGCTATTTTTCCCGATGCAGGAACTGGTACATCAAGATGCGAGAATTTTGAGGTTTGCAGGAAGTAGTTCAAATTTTGAGTTCTAAAGGCAAGAGAGATGAAGGATAAAGAACTGAAAGAGCATAGTTGGCCGAGTACGGGTGGAGGAGTTGGATACAAGGTTTGACCACAATACTTCGCCAATCACGGTGATATATACAACTGTTATCCGAATTTTTGGAAGGTTAAGGAATCATCAGCAAGGACTTAAGTCAACGAGACATAAACTTGATCAATTCTTCTGAAACTATCTGCTGACACCTCATGTGCAGGAGATGTTTTTAGGACCTGTGTCATATGATGATTCATTTGTTTTCTTTCTTGCCATGTGCAAATTTTGTAATAGACCTCTGCCTTGTTCTATAAAAGGAAGTAGGTTTTCTAGTTTTAAGGATAAGAAATTGTTGAGACGGTAGAGCTTAAGTTGGAATATCACCAATTTATTTTTCTACTTCATGTCAACGAGGCATCCCAAGAGATCTACACCTTATGATAACAATGTACACCTCAAATCTGTTTATATGCAGTCATAAACCCTAGGGATCTACTCTTAGAAAGCCCACGTCCCTCATATGTAGTACGGCCTCCTTGAAGGACCCACACATGCTAGTCAATGACAGTGTTTCTGCTGCAAATAAACCCTCACACCTTGATAGTTATATACGGCCTGCTAGGAGAGATATATTTGGTCAATACGGCCAGCTTTGGAGCCTATTACAATGTGCAATGAAAATGGGAATTCCCACGTGCCAATCAAAAGGTGGATCAACAATGAACAACTACTGTTTATTTTTTGATCTGTGATAAAAAACTTCTGAAATCTGATTTATTATTCTTTTGAATCTTGTAAAAGCTTAGATAATGATCTCTGTGTGAAATCATTCAATCAAGAATCCTTGGGTGATCTCTCACACCTCTAAACTTTGTCCTATTCGAGGGTTTTCATCCTCAAAATAGCTTGAAACTCCAAACTAGCAAACCCAAGAGGATGAAGGATGAGATCGAGAAGACGATAAAGGAACTTTTGGACATGGGTCACATCGGACCAAGTAAAAGTCCCTTTGCGTCTTCTGTTGTTCTGGTAAAGAAAAAAGATGGCACTTTGTGGATATGTATTGATTATAGAGCATTGAATAAGAGGACTATAAAAAACAGGTACCCAATTCCGCGGATCGATGAATTGCATGGAGCATGATTTTTCTCCAAGATAGATCTTTGATCCGGATATCACCAAATTTGGGTTAGAGAGGAGGATGTGGAGAAGATAGCGTTTCGTTGCCATTATGGGCACTTCGAGTTCTTGGTCATGCCTTTCGGCCCGACCAATGCTCTTGCCACTTTTCAGTCCTGTATGAACAGGGTCTTCAGGGATCAGCTGAGGAAGTCAATCCTCATCTTCTTTGATGATATATTAGTTTTCAGCAGAACTCGAGATGATCATTTAGCACATTTGAATTCAGTGTTAGGCACTTTGGAGAGAGTCTCTATATGCCAAGGAATCAAAATGTGACTTCAGCATGAGAGGTTGTTGTATTTGGAGCATATCATTAGTGATGAGGGGGTCAAGATGGATCTAGAGAAGGTGAAGGCTATAGTTGACTAACCTCTCACGAATCTCACACAACTTCAGGGATTCTTTGGGCTATGTGGTTTCTATTGTCACTTCGTCAAGGGTTTTTCATAGCAGGTCGCACCACTTACAGACTTGACGAAGAAGGGGGCATTTGTTTGGACTCCAGGGGCACAACAATGCTTTGATAAGTTTAAATAGTTGATGAGCTCATGTCCGGTACTTGCTATTCCAGACTTCACACGTCCTTTTTGAGCTATAGTGTGATGCCTCAGGAGAAGGCATTGGTGCAGCCTTGATGCAGGATAAGCATCCTATTGCATTTGAGAGCAGGAAACTTCGGGGTCCTGAGAGGAGTTACAATATTTGTGATAAGGAAATATTAGCCATAATGCATACCTTGGCTAAATTCATGCAGTATTTGGTGGGTAGCAAATTTTTGGTGAAGACAAATCATAATAGTTTGAAGCATTTCCTAAGTCAGTGTGACCTCAATGATTGACAACAAAAATGGGTCAGTAAGTTGCAGGCATATGATTTTGACATAGCTTATGTCAAGAGCAAAAAAAATGTAGTTGGTGATGCTCTTTCGAGAAGACCTTACTTGTGCGCTCTAAGTGAGGTTGTAGATGATTGGAGAGATTTGGTTGCAGTTGAGTATGCTAAGGATAAGTGGGCTTCCGATCTCATTGATGGTATAGTTGTAGATGACAGGTACACCCTTGTAAATGGCCTCCTCATTTACAAAGGGAGGATTTTTCTTGTGCCCGGATCCTTTATGAAGAAGAGGATAATGAGAGCCTTTCATGATGTCCCTATGGCAGGTCACCCTTGTTATTTTAAAACCTACAGGCAAATTAGGGAACGGTTCATTTGGAAAGGGCTCAAATCAGAGGTACTCAAGTATGTGAGGGAGTGTCCTACTTCCCAGCAAAACAAATAGGAGCACTCTTTCTCTGCAGGATTAGTACAGCCCTTACCCATTCCTAATCGGAAGTGGGAATGCATATCCATGGATTTCATCATTGGTTTGCCCAATGCTAGAGCAAGGATGGTATGTATGTTGTGGTCGACAAACTCACGAAGTTTGCACACTTCTTTCTAGTCTCAACTACTTACACAATAGCGTAGGTTGCTGATTTTTTTTTCATAGAGGTATTTATATTACATGGGCTGCCTTAGAGTATAGCGAGTGATCAGGACAACAAATTCATGAGTCATTTTTGGCAGGATCTATTCAGACTCAATGGCATAGAACTCACTTTGAGCACGAGCTACCACCCGCAGACGGATGGACAAACATAAATAGTTAACAAGTGGGTGGAGGGATACCTTAGGAACTACATTGTGGGGCAGCAAAAGGCATGGGTCAAGTGGCTGCATTTATGCGAGTATTGTTACAATACGGCATACCACATGTCTATACAGATGTTACCATTCATGGCACTTTATGGCGATGACACTCCTAACTTCCTAGACCTGTTATTTGGAGATAGTAGAGTGCCTAGTGCCAAGGATTTATTACAAGACAACCAGGACATCATTGTTGGTGTGAATAAATGTCTTGTACCTAGCTAATACATTCACTAGGTAATTAGGGGACATATTCACATATTAAGTTTACTTAGGATATAAGATTTCTAGAAGTCTTAGTTGGCTTTTCTAGAACTTATCTTATCTAGCTAGTATTGCTTGATTCCTAGGTGATTAGTTTGTTAGTTGTCTCATGTAATAGGATTAAGACACTTGTCATGATCTTGTCTAATCCTACATCTTTACCTTGCCTTTATAAGCAAGTCATCTCATGTACATTTGCATCAATTTCAAGCTTACTGAAGCATATTAAACCATTAATTCAATCTTGCATTGTGAAGCAAGCTTTCTTGCCATTCTCTCTCTTGTGGAAGTGGTTTTGGTCTAGCTCTGATACATGGGGGAAGGGACCTTCAATGACGTGCTTTGTGTTCCTTCCTTGTACACTAATCTCTTTTCTATTTATCAAATTACTCATGGGGTTCAAGGTAAAACAGTTGAGTTCACTCCTGATAGGGTGTACATAAGGGACTTGGAGACTAGGGATATTGTTGCTATCGGGATGATTGATCATTCATCTCGTGTGTATTCCTTTTCACATTTTGCTTCAGAAGATCATAATGTTCCTTCGACTGCATCACACACTCCATTGAGTGTGAACCATGTTTGTGAGGAGAAGTTTGGTCATCTACACCTTGGTATTCTAGAGACTAGTGCTGAGCTTCCTCCTTCTCCACCTCTTGCTTCTTCAGCCATCAGTGCTTCTATTAAGCAGGATGATCATAGTTTTTCAGATCTTGCTTTGTGGGATGAGTATTTGACAGGTATTTCTAGCTTGTTTGTGGAGTCTCATACAACAGATTTGGAGGACACACTTGAGGGGATTTCTCTCCTCTTTGATGACAGTTTTAGCACAACTGTTATACCATCTACTTTGTCTTTGGAGATTGACATTCATGAGTCTCCTCCTTCACTTGATTTGTCATGTTTCTTGGTTAAGTTTGACCATGATTATGTTGTGGCTCATTCAAGCTTGGAGACCTCTACTCAGTTTTCAGAGGCATACATGTTGAGCGTTCACTCTTCCTCCTTTCAGTCTGACATGGAGTGGCTTCTTCATCAGCTTATGGATTTGTTTCTTCCTAAGGGGAGATGTGTTGCTTGCAGACATTGGATCATCTTTTATTTTCAGGCATTCTTCATCAGCATTGGAGCTTCTTCATTGTGGGGGGATATCTTATCTCTCTATTACCCTCTTATGGGGGGGTCATTGATTGTATATACATGATGAATGTAGTCCTTGGGGGGGTATCATTGAGTCCTCCATACATCATGTTTGTTTTGTTTTCTCTCTTTTGGAGAGGAGTTTTATTCCATTGGGTTTTCTCCTTTTCTCCGCTTGTGAGAGATTGTTTGCATTTGCATTGTAAATGGGTACCTAACATGGCCTCGTAGCCGGGACCCATAGTCATAGTCTTTGCATAGTGTGCATAATAATCTTCTCCCTAAGTCGCACTTAAGGTGGGGTGTTGGGGTGAATAAATGTTTTGTACCTAGCTAATTCATTCACTAGGTAATTATGGGACATATTCACATGTTAAGTTTACTTAGGATATAAGATTTTTTATAGAAGTCTTAGTTGGCTTTTCTAGAACTTATCTTATGTAGCTGGTATTGCTTGATTCCTAGGTGATTAGTTTGTTAGTTGTTTCATGTAATAGGATTAAGACACTTGTCATGATCTTGTCTAATCCTACATCTCTACCTTGCCTTTATAAGCAAAGCATCTCATGTACATTTGCATCAATTTCAAGCTTATTGAAGCATATTCAACCATTAATTCAATCTTGCATTGTGAAGCAAGCTTTCTTGCCATTCTCTCTCTTGTGGAAGTGGTTTTGGTCTAGCAACTATTCCTGGGGGTGTTGGGGAGTCACCATTAACTCCCACAATCATGAGATCCTTGAAGGAGAACATACAAAAGGCACAAAATCAACAGAAACAATATGCAAATCAGCGCAGAGTTGAGCGTTCCTTCGAGGTGGGTGACATGGTATATCTTATGCTGCAGCCTTACAGGCAATCACTCTTAGGAAGAGTGGCGCTGAGAAGCTTAAGCTGCGTTACTAAGGTCCATTCTGAGTATCCAAGTGGATTGGAGAGGTATCTTTGATGGAAGAGTATTTATGAAACAGCTCATCAGAATATCCGGTGATGGATCGAGCGTAGAAGAAAGTCTTGTAACACGATGATTAAATCTTGATACAAATTCCCTCATGTGTTCATTGCGTTCCATCTTTGAATTTGCAAGCTGGGCAAACCACATATGACTGTCTTCGGCGGGCTTGAATCTTGCCAAAAATTTGTCGCTCATAGTTTCCCAGCTTGTAATAACGCCTGGCTTCAGGTGATTGAACCGGACCGCAACATTCCCAACAAGAGTCTCCACAAAGAGATGCATTGCGATGTCTTCATGTGGCACATGCAAGACGGCGCAGGCCGTTGTGAATGCAGCAAAATGTTCATCTGGGTGTCGACTTCCATCGCCATGAAATCGGGGAAAGTGTTTCCTTGACCCTTTAGGTAACTCATGATTTACCTGAAAATCCAAAGGTCCAATGTTATTACCCCAAGGTAATGAAGGTGGACGTCTCTTGCGAGCATTATTGTTGTTACCATCCATTGCTCCTTGTATGGATCATGCAATTGGATGCCAGAGGATCATTCCCATGACATAAAAGCGTTAGCTTTTTCATAAAGTTTTATGCTTCATTGCCCCACGATGGGCGCCAAAAAATTGTTGGCATTTCAATTAGCACCTTTGGAGTGCTTATTGGAAATAGTCAGCTATTGCAAGTTATCAGTGTTTGCTTCTTCAAATTGGGAGGGGAAGATCCCTCTTGTTGTTGATTTTTGTGTAAATGAAAGGAATAAAGTAAACTACTATCCTATCTTTTTTACTTAGCGGTAGGACACAAGGGTGCATAAACACAATGCGCTGTAGCTAAGCTTTTCTTTGGTTTCGACAGATCTTAACTATGACTAAACTAGCTTTTAATCTATCCTCTCTCCTCAAGATTAATAGAGCATGAGGGCATAGGAGCCGGAATGGATGGTTCGATCACTTGGTCGAATTAGTATCCCAGGATGCATTCGAAGGCTCCGAACTCCCAGATCCGTACTGAAATAAAATCCACACAAATAATCCTTATGGTAATTTATATTTTAGGATTCCCGAGGTACCAAGACCTTTCCGAGGTGTAGGCTGAAAAGTAAATCACGAGAAACAACAAAGGGACGATAATCTTATCTCCTAAATTCCCAAGGAGGCACCAAGTCCTTTCCGAGGTGTAGATTGAAAACAAATTATTGGATACAACAAACAATGATAAAACTTTGAGACTTTTGGATCAAAGTAATGGCAACTCTCTTGATTTATTATCTCAATATTCCACCAAAGATACACTTTGGGACAACAACTTGTGTCAAGAAACTATGACACATGAGCGGATCAAACCAAGAACACATGAATAAAGATAGGACACACCTATCTGAGTAGAGAGAGCACAAGCTGTACTTGGTGCTTAACTACAACAAATACGATCCAAAAACATATACTAGGCGAACAATATGAAGGAAAAATTGCTCAATGTTTTGCTACCATGAAGTAAAGTTACAAAATAATCAGCCCAAGGCTCTTATTTATAGAACTCAAAGGAGGAGGCAACCCTAAAATCTTCTTGAGTTAACAATCAGTTCTTGCCAATCAGCAAGATTTATTCCTATGTCTAAAAGTAGGTGAGCAAACAGTTAACTGGAAATCTACTTCAGTTAACTGAAACTAAACAAAGAGTCAACTGGAAAAATATTTCAGTTGACTGAAACTAAACTAAGGTGAACTTTAATTATGAAATGTGTCTCCAAAATAGACATCCACATTTAGTGGCGATTTGAGATCCATAATTTGTGGAAGTCAAAATAGACATCCACAATTAATGGGATATGATATGCATGATCTATGGGACATGGAGTTAACTTGGAAAGGGGCATCAAGTTAACTCCTATCAACATTAATGCTACTTTGGAGGGTAGGACGTCCCTTTTTGGGTGCTTTACACCTCTTCTCCACTGGTCAACGACCCTTCTATCCATTCGTTGACTTCTTCTGCTTCATACAAACTGCTTTTGATATTCAATCTTCTTTGCAGTTGCGTCATCCAGCTTGGTGACATGGAATGTGGAAGGTAGTGTGGTAGTAACCGGTGGCGGCTTTGTGTTTAGAATGACTACCTTCCGTATTTGGCTATCCATTGAACGGTGATGTCATTTACGCCTTCCAAGGCGTCCATCTTGACTATGGGCTTCACTTGATGCATGTCCGCATTGAGTGTTTTCAAAAAGTTGTGAAGTAGGACCATTTCGGTCTTGATTTCAACTTGTGAGTACTGTATTTTGAAAAACTCGACTATTGACTGTAAACATGGATATGTTTAGACAACTTTTTTTGCAACTGCTAAAAATACCCTGCCAAGGGGTAATTTTTATGAAAAAATCTGAGACATGGGTTTTACGTAGAATAATTTTCTAAATGGACCCAGAACGTTAGAAATCCCAAAAAATCACTTTTCCTCGTACATGCAAGAGCCCTTCGGGGCAGAGGTTTCAGAGGCAGTAGAGGCTTATTTTTCCCAGAAAACTCTGACACATGGGTATTGTTGGCGCTTCAAAGTTGAACAAACCTAGTTTGTTTTTATTTTTGAAATTGTGACTTTTTCCGGAAACCCTAAAAAATAGGGGCAGTAGGGCAACTTTTTCTTGTAAAATCTGGCACGTGGGTTTTGTTGAATATGCTATGCTGATCATACCTAGTTGGTCAGATTTGTGATTATTTGCTGTTTTCTTGGACATGCAAGAAGATCTAAGACAAGAAGAGAGGAAAAAGACAAGAAGAAGATTGGAAGTTATTTTCTGCCTTTTTGTAAAAATGTGCCTCTAGATGCAACCCCTAAGAAATTATCCTTCTGTGTTGTTGATCTTCAAAAATAATGAAAAATGGTCAAAACCCTCTGTTAGATCTTGAAAAGATGTCTTGGAGAGCAAATGATTGTTCTTGAGCTCCAACCTACAAAGAAAAACAATGAATAATGATGTCCAAGCTTGATACATATTGATTGATGCCTGAATGCATCAAGTATGGGCGCCAACTCATGATTGAAGACTGATTTGGCCTGATCTGGAGTTCTAAAAGCTGATTTCCATTGATTGTGGGACGTTTTTGGTAAAGTTTGCCTCCAAATTCTCTAACTCAAGTCAACAAATCTCTCCTTGACTTTTTAGGTGTCCTCCTTGAGTTTGAACACTTTTCATCATTTTTTCATGCTAGAGTGCCTCTGTTTGATCCTTACTCCCGATCGTTCAGTTGATCTTTATCTAATGCGGAGAGATTCACTGCTGAGATGGAACAACCCTGATTAAATGTGCTTGGGAGCTGAAAAGCTCAAAGATTGAATTTGACGCCTTCAAATCAAGGGCGCCTTTCCTCAACAGGGGTGCTTTTGGCCTCAAACTTAGTCAATTTCTTGACTGTTCTTTAATTTTAACATTTTAGACCCTTCGTACTTTGATCTGAGATCACCATTGACTGATAAGTCTGATGATCTCGTTGAAACGTGAGATGGATAATCAGCTCAGTCCTAGAAAGGATGACTAGTTTCTCAGCTCCTAAAAGTCTGTTTAGGTCCTTCAAAAGCTTGGTCGCCCCTGGCCAGCAGGGGTGCTTTGAGCTTTTTGACTTATGATTTTCATGTTGCCAACCTTCAAGAGTGGTCCCAGTTTGATCTCTGTCATCAGGTGTCATATTACTTTGTTGTCTTTGCTGACGGTGTCGTTGTTGAGATCGATTGTAACGGAGAAGATCATCCTGGAAGACACTAAGCTCATAAGCTGCATTTGATTGCCCAAAAATATGGGCGCCTTTCTTCAGCAGGGGCTCTTTTGATCAACACTTAGCTAATTTCTTGACATTCTTCCTTCAACTTTCACCGTTAGGTGTCTTTTGCTTGATCTCTGCCTCTGATTGTCCTGTGGACGTGCAACTAGATTGACTGCGAAGCTGAGAGAGTGTTGAATAGATGCCTTGTAGAAAGCAATGGTTGAAAACCTCAATAGGTGACTCAAAAAGAAGGGTGCCCCTAGCCAGTAGGGGCGCTTTTTCCTTGGAGTGCACTGATTTACCCTCCAATTTGCATGCTCTGTCAATCAACAGTTGTTGTTGTTTGATGTGTCTCGTAGGCTGATGAACAGGTTTGTTGTGAAGCTGAGCTGGTGCCAGAGAGATTGCCCGAAGACGAGTTTTCTTAGAAACTAACATTTGGATCCTCTTATTGAAGGGTGCCCCTAGTCAGCAGGGGCGCTTTTTCCCATGTGTGTGCCATTTTTGATAGTAGTTGTTTTCAGCACCTTTTGACTTCGTTGACGTTGGCTGGTGATTGATGAATTAGGTGGTCTCGCTTGATTGTGTTGGAAAGCTAGCAAAAATACGAGAGAGATGACTGCCTTGGTGAAAGTTGATGACTGCGTTTGACCCTTGGAATTCAAGGGCGCCCCTAATAGCTTGCAATTTGATCATTTCCCTTGAAAATCTTCATATCTTCACGCTTAGTGCTCGTCGTGCATCGTGACTGACTTGAGAATTGTTGTTGATGACGCGAACGCGTGCATCTTAGCAATCACCTTCATTGTGTTGCGTGTATGGGCGTTGGGAAAATGACTAAGGCATTTGACTGCCTAGCCTCCTCTTGGTAGTAAGGCGTGCATTCTCTAGACTTAGCCAATTTTTCAACATTTTTCACTTTTGAGAATCCCCTCCGTCGCAGAGCATCTTTTCGAGCATTTTTTCCATGGAGTCTTCGTTGAAGCTTTTGAGGCTTAGCTTTCAGCACCTGGTATTGGTCAATTTGCCATTAATGGCTGCAGAGGTTTCAACTTTCTTCCTGAAAAATAAAAATAGACCCACCAGAGTAAAACAAACTTTTTGGTGATTCTGACTTGACTAGTGTGATCGTGAAGTCGATTAATCCTATCAAAATCATTTTGAATCATTTTTGGGAAGGTCCTATTTTCAGGGGTTTTCCTAAAAACAGGGGTTTGAAACCCTAATTTTCAAATTTTCAAAAATTTTCAAGCATCTTCCTTGACACGAACCCACAAAAACCTTATGTTTGGTTTGACCTAAAACATACTTTTGACAACATTTTTACATGATTTAACTCAATTTAAGCAAAATGTCAAAAAATTATTATGGGTACAACAAGGACAAAAACCTTTAGTTTTGCAGCAACCAGAGAATGAAAACCCTTTGGTTTTGTTAGTTAGAGGACGGAAATCTGTTGACTTGACAAAGGCAACGTTAGGGGAGTTCGAGAGCAGATTTCATGGTATTGGATTCGACCTATAGAGCATGAGAATGATTGACAGCCTTTGGAAGGATTTGTAATACTTTATTTGTGATGTTATTGTTATTGCAGCCGTTATATTGTTGTTGTTGCAGATTTGTACTTGTTGCAGCTGCGACTATTATCACTGTCATATGTTGAGGTGTCATTGTAAACTCCATTTTTAATTAGAAGCTCTGCAATGTTTCTTTTCTCTTATTTGTGTAAACTGGGTTATTAATAATTTATAAGCTTGTGAAGAATCAAAAGTTTTGTCATATTGGGTTCAAATTTTCAATATTAAAGCCAAGTAAATTATTAAAGATAAATATTAGGATTTTAAAAAAGAAATTGTTGAGTCTTTTGAATCTGGTTAAAAAGAACCATAGCCCTAAATATTATTAACCTAAAGTAACCCTAAGTCTATTATTGCACTTGGTGCACCACCTTGGGATATTACAAGGCATGTGATCAAGAGCCTATTTGTGCATTTTTGGTCATCTAGGAGTGTGGAACAAGGAAAAGGTAAGTTGGCACATTGTAGCCTCTGTTTTGGACAATGATTTGGACATATGAAATTGGTGGATTAGCAAGTGAAATGATAGGTCCATGTGAAAGATTTGATAGGTATCAACAACATCAAACGCCTTCCAACGTATAGTGCTTTTGCCATCTTGAAAGAAAAGTAGTTGCAAAAAAGAGAAATCGACTTCTTCATCTAGGTTACTATCAAGTTTTAGGGGAAGCACAATAGTGGAGTATATAGTTAGGGAAATGTTGGAGGAAGCAAGGTCCATAATTGACTTAGTGCATGAGGACCTAAAGAAATACTAGTGTCTTAGAGACCATCTTAAGGATATCCAAGAGGAGTTGATCCATTTGAATGACAATAAAGGAGAAATGCTTTAGTGTTTGAATCTGCTTGCTAGCAACACTTCCCATGTCTCAATTTCTAATTAGAACAACATGGCCTAGCCGAGGCCTAAATTTTAAGGTCGACCTTGCTTGTTAGGTATATATTCTTTTGTGATGGTTCTGCATTCAAATTTGCCCTTCAAATTTGAAACACATTTATTTTAAAAATTGTTTATCATGGATTAAATATATAAAACTATAGAATTTTTTATGGTTTGTCCAAAATTCTCCTTTCGTGTATTATAGTTTCCTAAAATTTTAATTGCATTTTACAGTGAGAATGCCTGAATACAGCCATACAACCATCAAATTTAGGTTCAAGGCCAAGCATTTGAGGGCCATCGTTGTTGGAATTTCACACAATCAAGAAGCTAGTAGCGAATTGTAAGACCAAGGAATGATCACAAGGAGCACATACTGATTAATCAAGGAGATGCATCAGGTGGTTTGTTGGATTTGCCTCCATTTTTCAATCATATGTGGCCCATCAAAATTTGATGATTGAAGCATTAGTTGAGCTTCCTTAGTGTGGTGGGCCTTGCTTTTTGGGTGTGATGGATGTAGATGACAAAGGATAGTCATCAATCGACAATTGAGAATTTGTTATTTGTCCAATAGAATTTATTAAGCCTATCTTGCTTTTAGTTACTATTGAATGGTTTTGTTATATGTGCTGAAATAGATTAAATTGGTTCTACTAAATTTACAAGCTTTATTTTGCAAGTCTATTCGAAGTTGGAAATCATGGCTTTGGATCAATTCTTTTAATTAATTTGCCAAAATGTTTGTGTAGTTATGTTTAAATCTATTCAATCCTTGTGATTTTGAGTTATATAGTGTTACACCCCGATTTTATAGCTACTATTGCATATGGCAATTGATTGTAATGTTTGAATCTTTGTGATGAATAAAACATGATTGATCTTGTTATTAAATGAATGTGTCCTATTTGAATGATTGTCTCATTTGACTGATACTTCTATTAATGTTATTCTTATGTTGCATACAATTATGGAATAATGTTATTCTAACTTTTGAGATGTTTTATGTAAACTGCTTTGTTTTGAGCATATGACTTCCGTCGTTGTATCATGATGTGCAGGAAAGAGGATCGTTCCTCCAGGCAGAGGAGAGATATCACTCGGGGAGGAGCTTGGTCGGGTAAACAGTAACAATTACCAAATTGAGCATACACACACACACGTCAGTATAGGTTCTGAGAAACCAAGTCGATTATGTTGGTCTAGATAAGTCATCCTTAGGCTTGGAGTTATGTTTACTTCTTTGTGCTTTGAAAAGTGATGATTACTTATTTGTCTGACTTACTGTGCTTTGACCTTAATGTGGAAAACGTGAATGGATATATGTTAATAGGTCAAGTGAGTATGTATATACATGTCAATACATACGTATGCTCGGCAGATGGATATGCCCATACGTACGTGTCGACATGGTATACATACATTTACGTGTACATTGCGTATAGTGATATACATATATATACATACCCACGTTACCTATTGCCAGTAAATAATGATGTTAATAATAATATTTTATTGGAATTTACATATATTCATAATTACACGAATACGTAAGTATGTATATTGAAAGTATGCTGACTGGCTCGCAATATACATATTTAACAATTAATACATATAAGTGTAAATATTTAAATATGTAAATATTTATATATTTAATAATATATAAGTATATATTATATTATAGTTTTACTTAAATACATATATGTATATATTTAAATATATTTAAATAGTAATATTTAAATATATATATATATACATATATATCGGAGTAAATAAATCTATAATAGAAATATATAAATATATATATATTAAATATATAAGAATAATTGAATTTAATATTATTACCATAAGTAATTTGGGAAATCAATTTTATATTACTTTGGGTAATTTTGGAAATTGAATTTTAAAATACCTTGGTAAAATTGTAAAACAATTTTTACTTTGCATAGTAAAGTCTTATTTAAAGACTTTATATTATTACTTTGGAAATATTTGAATAAGTCAAATATGAAGTATTAAATATTTGGAGTTTTTATTGAAACACACAATCCCGTGAAAACTCTACGAATGGGATTATTACATTTGAAGACTTTATAAAAAGGAAATAATATGTCTTTAAATTGAATCGAATTTATTTGGCAAAGCACGCTAAAGTGAAATATTTCATTTTAGACTTTAGGAAACTATTCAAAATGAAAGCAAAGAGGAAATAAAAGAAAACATTTGCCGTGAAGAAACATGGCGCTGAAAACTCACGCACCTGGGAGGAGTGATTCTCCTGGGAAGAGAAACTCAAACCCAACTGGAAAATGGGTGACGCAACAAGAAAAGGGATGAGGTGTATGTAGTCTTGCCTTGACCAATTCACAAAATGGTGAGTCATTTCCTCATGGGCGCCTAAACAGATGAGTTCCTGTAGGTGGCGTTTTTCCTTTCTGAGTTGAATTATTCATGATTTGCTGGCTCAAATAATGACGAATCACCTCCATTTTTGATGACTAAGGGTTTAGAAACCCACCAGGACTTCTTTTGAATATTTCTGGGCTATGTGTTGTCATCCAACACGCCTTCTTAAGTGGAAAATTGTTGCATTTCGGGCCTATAAATATAGACACCATGCCATTTACTTTCTACCACTTGTGCAATCCGAGTTTAGCATTTTCTTTGAGTTTTTATTTCTAATTCGTTGAGCTATTTGCATACTCTGTTTTGCTGAGTTAGAAAATACAGTGACTTTACCAGCAATTGCCATTAACGGTGAATTTCCCAAATTAAGTTGAGAGTGATACCATTGTGAGTTTTGTGTTGAGTAAGGAATTAGTGGAGAATACACTTTTGAGATTAGATTGATAGGGAGTTGTTATAGAGTGAGAAATCATTGAGATTCTGGCAGCTTGATTCAAAGAGGGATTGGAAGAACAATTTTGAAAGGAGAAGCTTTTAAATACAGGCATGGATTTTCTTCATTTTGTAATTCCAATTTGAGAGTTGTTTTCTATTATCTTGTGTTTGTTTGTTTTACTTAGTTTTTAAAGAATAGAACTATAAAGCAAAACATTTACTAGATATGCATAAAAGGGGATTTATGTGAAAAGAACTTAAGGGAATAGTTCATTTATCATAAAAGGGGATTTATGTGAAAAGAACTTAAGGGAATAGTTCATTTATCATAAAAGGGGATTTATGTGTAAGGAGCTTAAGGGATTAGCTTTACTTACCTTGCATTATAGGGAAATAATGTAAAAAGATTTAAAAGAGAGGTTTTATGTGCATTTGATTGAATATTGCATTTTGTATGATCTTCGTATATGGAAAATACGTAGAGTAAATAATATCTACTAGGAACGAAATGACGTCAAACCAAGTATGATCCTTAGCTTATGTTATTAGGTTAACTCTGTCAAGTTTCACTCCGAGGATAAAGATTTCCGGAATCAGGAGTTAGGATATTAGATACTTGTTTATTGGCTCATTTCTAGTAGACTGTTTGAGGTAGGAGGTCTGGGGTAAACCGAACCCATTGAAGGACATAGCCTACGCGTAGAGTAAGATAGCCCAAAGTCAAATCGGCCCTGAGTAGTGTTTATGATAGATGACCTTCATTTGAAGTACTGAATGAGAATACTTTGGCCAAAGTAGTGAAATGTACGACTTCCACTTAGATGTGAGTTAGTTGAGACTACACTGTCAGTTCATTGTGATCCTAGTACTAGATCGAGATTGTGAAATAGCAAGGTTCTAGTTGTGTAGGACACAACACTATGCTCAGTTGGTAATCGTTAAAGGATACCCTACCAATCTCTTCTTTGAAGGGAGGGCCATCTATCTAACGATAGGTGTGCGGGGGACCGCATTATAAGTCCGTGGTTGGCGGAAAAACGCCCGAGTGATGTTTCTCCTCCACAACAAACGGCCGATGTACCAAGATTTGAAAGGACGGACTCCTGGACCTTCTTACTTCTATTTGTGCAAAAGCTTACGAGCTATGTATGTAATTGTATTACTTTTTAAACTCTGATTTATATTTGCAATGAAAATGAAATTCATGTGGAAATATATTGTAACTTGTACATATTTATCAATAAAGAAAGGAAATTTTTTATTGTATTGTCTTTGTTACTCATTACCTTTACATGTCTAAAGTGAGATTTGAAAATTTTTAATTTACGCAAGGGATAGGTCGTTACATATAGTCTCTAATTTTAGTTGAACCATGTCTCCATGTCCCCACATCCCCTCATCCTAGAAACTTGGAGAAACAATGCATTGTTTTTATGCTACCAAATATGATTCAACAAAAGAATTTGTATGATGGTGGTCTTTGATATTTTTTTCATTGCATGTCATTTCTATCATATTATTTGTGCATTAGCTATATCTAGGCTTTCGTTGTTTTTCTATCTCAATGAGAATCCCTCAGAAAATGTTTTCTGCTTGAGGAGTCCTAAAAACTTTCAAGAATTGGAATATACAAGTCCTATATTTTTCTTGTGTAGAATAGAAAAGAAATATCCTACTGCTTTACTGATTACACTTGTAACATGACCCAAGCACCACCAAAATGGGAAATCATAAAAAAATTCAGCAAGGAATTTTACATGATGTTTGTATTTGCATCGTGTCATATTTCACCACAAGGACCTTTTGTTTAAACTAGTTTACAAATGTGTGATGGATTTCCAATGTTCAATTTATTGCTTTTGTAGCTAGATAACCAGAAAGGAAAGTGCATGGATTGGATGGACTTCAAGCCTTTGAAAACTTAATCTTGAGTGTATCATGATCTCTATAGGTTGTTTTCTTTTCCCTTTTGTGGTGCTCAAATTGAGTCTGCTTTGTTATCATAGAAAGGACAGTCATCAAATTTATGTGTTTGGCATAAGGCAGGGGATGGCAGGCCAGTGCAGAGCAAGATCAAGAGAGTTGGTGGTTGGCTGCAAAGATTGCAATTAAAGACTGTTTATCAAATAATTCATCTACCAATTCTGATAAGCTTCTGCCTGATGCTATTGCTATAACAGGACAAATGCAAGATGTAATTCTACTTCCAAAGGTGCGCTCATGTGAAGCTACTTTGGTTGTTTTCATATATGTAAAATAGTGCATACTGCCTTCTTATTTTAAATTAGACTACTTTTCCATCATAATAAATTTAAATATGTAGGTATTGGCTGCTCATGTGTATATCAAGATAAATTTAACATGCAATGACCATTTAAACTAATTGGGAAAGACATTTCTATTAGCCTGTACTTTTCATCTTTGGAGTTCCTTTTATTTATTTAATGATGAACACAATTAAAATAAGTGAGTATTTCATTAGATTCCCAAAAAACAAATTTGAATTGCATTCTATGATGGTTGCAATATTGATTTTACAGGAACCTCTGAGAAGCAAGACATATGATTATCACTCATGTATATTGCACTTCCTTCATGGCTTTGGGTTACCTGGGGTATTGTGGATATGGGTTACCTTTGCCAGTTTCCTTTGAGAACTTCCTATATAGATGTTGATTTCATCTCACCAGATGACTCTTTGACTTAGATGCTCGAAAAACTTATCTGAAGTAAGCTTAGAACTTGGTAGTTTAAATTAGTCAGTCAAGTAAGATGCTTTCCTGCTGCCAGGACTTTGTAACTTATAACATTACGTGGCGTTGAGCCTATTAAAAAACATTCTATTAATGTCTATCAGGATTATAACATGCCAATGAAAGGGTGAAAGGACAAAAAAGTTAAAAAGCATGACTATCACAATCGCTTCTTTCACCTAAAGCTTGTCCATGCCAGCCCCTAGTGATCCGAAAAACTGTCATCAATTTAGAATCTCAATTAGTGTCTACCATATCTAAATATTGTTAAGCTGTGAAGGGTTTTTTTTCAATTTCTTTCTTGCAATCTGATTTCTCAGAGGCATAATGCCATTAATTATAGTTTCTTGTAAAGGAAATCCTAGAGCTGAAATCCACATTACAAGAGTATAATTATTTACTTGGGTATTCTATATGTTCATTTTCCACATTAATAAAACATTAGGGCATGTCGATGGAGATTAAAAAAAGGCAATGCACATTGCACAAGTTAATTTCAACTTTTAAACAGGGATAGGGAATCATGCTTTAAGATATGCTTGCATGGAGATTATGCATGCTCATGTCGATTAAGAATGATGTTAAATATTTGAAGTCCAATTAAACTTTCAAAGCATAAAATTCCTTTGAAATTGCAAATGGTAAGTACTCACCATGGGTTTTTTAAAATTTTAGATAGATTAGTGTGGGTTCTATTGGGGTCCCTACCCATGATATAAAAAACTTACAAACATAGAATATTTGAACAAATTATGATTAGACCATAACCAAAATGCCACTTTTGTTGATACAGCTACAACCAAACAGAGCCAACAACAAGAATAGCATAAGCAAAAAACATAGAATAAACATTGAAAAAATACAATCAAACAGATACCAAACTTAGACTCAAACACTCCCCCAATGCTCCTTGGGGATAGGAGAAGCATATATCGTATCTACCACCTCTTCCACCCATGGCCTCTCTTCATGCATTGGCTTGCTACTGCAATGAATTGCAAGAGATGGGAGTCTCACTCTATAGAAAATCCGCCTTTGACAATGAGACCTATGCATAGAGCGGCCACAAACCATAAGAATTGTGAAATCACTAACAACATCAATCTCATATCAATGGTGGTGGACATGTAAACTAACCAATACTTTACCCACATTGCTGCAAAATGAACGAAGAACCTCTACTTCTCTCTACAACTTGGCTAGTTCATTAACATTTCCCATTCCTCAGATTGGAGTGGAAGGAGAGCCTACACCCTTGTTACCTATAGCCATTGTCTTTTGCTCCATCCCCATGTTCAACTCTACATTATCCAATGTCATGCCTAAAAATTGGTTTAGCAAGAATAGTTGCAAGAGCCATAGCTGTAATACTGAACTCTAGAAGGAAGAATGCAAGGTTGGTGATTAAATCTTTGTAGATGGTTGTTTGTGACTGCCTACTTGTAGAAAGGTTTGCTCACCAAGAGTGCCCTTGATGAAACTAGGGAAATTGGGTCATTGCAAGAGAAGATGCATTGGAGCCATCTATCCATTATTCTCCCTTGTGGCACTTGCTCTCCTTCTTGTACCTCCTACTTGTCCACCATTTCTGATACATATCCAGAGCCAAGCCCCATAATTTGCCAAGGCCCAAAACAAATGGAAGCCCTCACTCAACCATCACCTTATCATAGCAATTAGTGAAGAACTAATGCAACTTAAGAACTCCTCCATGCCTCACCGCAAACACTTTAATAGTCATTAATGCACCTTACCACACTTAATCAACAACCCTCCTTTTTACTTACTGATTACTGCCATTCTTACAAATTATTATTTGCCATTCCAAAAGGACTTCCAGCTTGGCCTTAGCTTTAGATTCCTTTGAAAGAGACATAAATACAAGAGTATGGCTAGGCTAAACTTAAGTAATTGATGCTTCTCATTCTCTTATTCGATCACTATAGTTAAGGAGACTTTTAGGCAAGTAGAGTTTCCAAAATTTTCAAAGTGCTTGCATTGTGGCTGTATATAGCCGTAATCAGCTCTTGATTGATGTCTTCATTGGCCAATTGGCCTGCTACTATATTGAAATTTCTTTTGCCATGGGTGAAATTGATTGTTTCAAATTACTTCTTTAGACCTTGAAACTTTTCTGCATAACAATTGAGTTTTCAGCTCAGTCTTGTCTCCTTATCATAGCATTGATCACAACCATTGAATTGTCTTCAACTATCAACTTGTCTTGAGTTTGGGATACCACTTCTCATAAACCTGCTATCAAAACTTCCCATTCCACTTTGTTGTAAACATGTATACCGAAAAGGAGGGAGCCTCCATAGATCAATTTACCTGTAGAGTCCCTGATTGCAAAGCAGCCTCCTGCAATGTGTGGGTTGTTAGTCGGATATTTTACTTTGTTGTCGGCCGTAGTCGGCCGTGGTCGTAGTCGGCCAATTGTCAAATAAACAATAGTTAGTAAAGAATAATAATGTCATGTACTTTCGGGAAAATATGTTTAGATTAATGTTAATGTAATGTTGTTATGAAACGTCGTGTCGGTTGGTTGTCTAACCACCGTTGAGCGTTATATGTAGTCGGGTGGATGTAGTCGGGAGATAGTAATGAATGAGTTTTTGTTGCCATGGTTATACTGTAAGCATTGTGATACTCTTTGTACATGATATCCTTCCGTTTACTGTGTTATCCTATGTTCTGCATATTACAAGTTTGCCAGTAGTACGTCAGATTAGAATCCCATTCCGTAGGCAAACATTTGGCGCCGTTGCCTGAACGGACTAGGGCATCATCCACCATGGCAGCGTAATGGGTCAACCAGCGGAAGAACCTATAAATGCTAATGAGGAACGAGAAGACTCATTGACAGAAGATTTGGTAAATTTGTGGAAAATCTCGCTCCGTGACCACGTACGTAGGGAATCCCTCGTTCGGGAGATCCCTGAGGAAGTCATCTGGGATCGGCTGGAAGTGAACGACGAGGTGAACCACCTCCTGAACCGCATGCCCAGGTTGCTGGCCCGCCATTTCATTATTCTGCAAGACTTGCGAGAGGAAGAAGCCCGTGAGCGCCGAAGGCAGCAAATCGTGCAACGTTGTGAAGACCGAAACAAACGGGAAGAGGAAGAACGGGATACTAGTCGGCGCCGCACTTCCGGCAACCAACAATGATCGCTTGAACAACTACTAAATGCCCGTACGGCCGAACAAAGACAAGAATAGAGTACCTGACGGGCACGGGACTTCGGAAGAACAAGTTCGGCGATCACTCAGGCTACAAGAGCAGGAAAGTCGGCGAAGACGACTAAGGCAAGTCGGTAAGGAACTAGATGAGGACTTAATTGAAATCAATCAGAGCATAAAAAGAACATATGAAAATTTGAAAAAATAGACACGTCTATTGAACGAACACATCACAGTTTGATAGAAGGAAGGGACGAAGACCCCTTCAGCACTCCATATACAGAAAAATATAACCTCTATGACAATGAAGATGAATTGAATAGTAGCATCAGACGATTTCGAGAGTTGTCACTCTCGGACGACGACACAGAGTTAAAGAGGGGAAGACCAGAGCTTAAGACCCCAGGGCAGAGAGAGCATCGGCGGGATCCTGAGGAGACCCACGGTGTTGCGGACGCTGACGGAGAACGTGGCAGTGACTCGTACGTGGCCGAGAGTGCTGGTGACGCACAGGGACGTAGCGAGGCATCCACTAGTCTAATCGGGTCCAAAACACAAGGAGGTCAACAAGGAGGTCAACCGGTAAAGATGGCTCACCAGGATCGGCAAAAGTTGCCGAAATTCATGGGGAATGGCTCTGAGGATCCCGTACGGCATTGCAAGACATGCGAGACTATCTGGATAGCCAGCGGGCAGGATGACCCCGACCAGTGGCTGAAGGCATTTCCAGCAACACTCAGGGACAGTGCCATTGACTGGTACTCGGAACTGGATCAAGCGCAGAGAGCCACATGGAGGGTCCTGAAGCAAAACTTTGAAGCGGAGTTCAAACTTCTACGGGACGATAGTGAGATCGTCACAGAAATATATCATACCAAACAAGGGAAGCATGAAAACGTACGGACCTACAACAGGAAGTTGAAAGACTTGATCGGGAAGCTGGAGGCACAGCCGGCCGATGGTTTAAAGAAAAGATGGTTCATTGAAGGACTGATTCCCTCACTCCGGCGGAAAATGAAAGTAGTACCACCGTCCTCGTACACCGAAGCCTACAATCGGGCGATGGATATTGAAAGTGAAAATAGGACCTCCTCGAAGGGGAAGAGGAGGGATGACGACGAGAGTGCCGAGGACAGTGACGATGAATCGGCAACTGTACAGGCCCTTCGGCGGGATATGATGCGGATAATGAAAGAACTAAAGGCCGACAAGGACGGATCCAAAGAGGCCAATGAATTATGGTGTATGGATTGTAAATCGGAAGGTCACACAAAGGCAAGTTGCCCAAAAAAGTTATTCTGTGACATCTGCCAGGTCATGGGACACTCCGTCAAGGAGTGCCCATATAATTTAAAAACTAAAAGTTTGCAAGTATTCTTCACTCAAGGCGAACAGTCAACACCTCCAACCACGCCACCGAAGCCACAGAACAACAATGCATCCCCTGGAGGCTACCGCAACAATCGGCGAAATACGCCGAGAGGTAAAATTCAGTACGACAGCAAAGGACGACCGATGATCCAGTGCAGGAACTGTAATGAATGGGGTCACTTTGCGAGGGATTGTCAGAGCGGCCAAGGCAACGGGGGAAAACTGTGCAAGTGGTGTGGACCGGGTGATCATGAAGACACCGACTGTCCGAAGCAAAAAGGAAGTATCAATATGCTGGAGGTAGCCGACGAGGAGGTCTTGGCGATTACGAGAGCACAGTCAAAACGAGCAAATTATCCAGATCCCCGTACGGAGAAAGAAAGATTTCGGGAGGCCAAGACAAAAGTAGCCGAGGCAATGGAGAATGAAGGCAAGAACTATAAAGCTACCAGTACGTTGCTACAGTCGGAGTCGGAGAAGAATATCGTACGGCAGGTGCTTCACACAACCGTACCCATTAAGGTAACTGATCTTTTGCAAACAATGCCTTCTCTCAAAGTAGCACTTACCAATGCTATTGGAGAAAATCTTCCGAAGAGTTCACCAGAACGTACGCCAGAAGTGGTAGCCGAGACTTCGGATCCAATGCTCCTAGCAGTAAGCATCGGGAGGAAACCAGCCATCGTCGAGATGGAAATCTTGGGCATGAGATTATCTAATACTATCGTCGATGGTGGTTCGGGAGTAAACGTACTGCCAGAAGAGACTTGGAAGTGTCTGGGTAAGCCGACTCTTTGGCCCCCGACATTCCACCTCGTGGGAGCAGATCAACATGGCATCAGGCCGTTGGGTATACTAATGGAGCAGAAGGTCTCGATCGGCACGCAACTGTTTCTGTTGAATTTTGTAGTCATCCCAATGGAGAAAAAAGCGTACGATGCACTCTTGGGACGGGGATGGCTGATTGCTGCCAAGGCAACTCACAACTGGAAGCGGAATACGCTTTCAATAGAAAATCGGGGGAGGAAATACACCATTGATCTGAAGAATCAGGCCGTCAGTGAGGATCTGGCATCTTCGGCATCGGAATCCGGAGGTGACTCAGATGATGATGAGAGAAAGACAATGGAACCAGATGAAGAAGGGGTATTGGAGATCGGCAGTTGCTCGGAAGATGAGACCAGTTCATTGAGCGGACTGTTTCACTGGCAGATGGAGGATTATGAAGTCTTCCACCCGGATTGCCACATGCTGCAGGTCAAGGAGGGGGAAGTAGAAAAGGATAATGGCTCGACCAGTGAGACATTTCCACCTGAGTACGGAGAATATAAAGAAGGTACGGCCGAATTGGATGTGACTCCAGCCCACAAGTTCGAGCAGGACAAAATCATGAAGTACGAGGAACCAACGTTGAAAAAAGTAAACCTCGGGGAATTAGCCAAACCTAAGGAGATTTTAGTTGGTGATGACTGGGACCCTGTCCTGAAGGCGGCAGCGTTTAGAATCTTCATGGAATATAAAGACGCTTTCGCTTGGACGTACAAGGACTTAAAAGGCATCCCACCGGAGTTATGTGTGCACAGGATTCCTCTCGTACCGGGAGCCCAGCCCGTACGAAAGCGACCGTACAGAATGAACAAAAATTATGCCGCCAAAGTACAAGAGGAGATTGAGAAGATGCTGGAAGCCGGCATTATTTTCAAGGTGGAAGTCAGCGAGTGGGTATCGCCGATTGTCATATCATTGAAGAAAGAGAAGGAGCAAATTAGAATCTGTGTTGACTTCCGTAGCCTGAATGCAGTGACGATCAAGGATCCATTTCCCATTCCCTTCACCGACTCAATTCTGGAAGAAGTTGCCGGGCACGAAATGTACTCCTTTCTAGATGGCTTCTCGGGTTACAATCAGATCAGTATCGCCGAGGAGGACAAATTAAAGACTACATTCGTCGTCGAGGATGGGGTGTACGCATACAACCGCATGCCGTTTGGATTATGCAACGCACCAGCTACATTTCAGAGGATTATACTCCACATCTTTGATAAAATGTCAGTAGGTAATTTCAAAGCCTTCTTGGATGATTGGTCGATCTATAGTGACAAAGAAAAACATTTGAAAGCTTTAGGCGAGTGCATGGAACGGTGTAGAGCAGCCCGCCTTGCCTTGAATCCAAAGAAATGCAGATTTATGGTGCCGCAGGGGAAGTTGCTCGGACACATTGTGTGCAAAGCTGGGTTGAAAACGGATCCTGACAAGGTGCGAGTCATCGTACAGATGGAGGCTCCCGAGAATGTCACTGGAGTAAAGTCTTTCCTCGGCCATGTGGGATACTACCGGAGGTTTATTAAAAATTTTGCCCAAGTATCGTACCCCCTCGACCTACTGACGAGGAAAGGCCAACCATTCGTGTGGGCCGAAGAACAGGAGAAGGCATTCCGGGAACTGAAGGAGCGACTGATCAGCTCACCCATATTAATGTACCCGGACTGGGATAAGGAATTCCACGTACATGTAGACGCTTCTAATTTTGCCATCGGAGCAACCCTAGCACAAGTGGGAGCGCACGGGTTGGATCACCCAGTATTCTTCGCCAGCCGGCTACTCTCAAAGGCAGAAAGGAATTATAGTACGACCGAGCGTGAGGCACTGGGAATGGTGTACGCCGTACAGAAGTTCAGGCATTACCTCCTCGCCACGCCGTTCACTTTTTACGTGGACCACCAAGCTTTGATGTACCTGGTAAACAAACCGATTATCCAAGGACGGGTGAGTAGATGGTTACTGCTGTTGCAAGAATTTACGTTCACCATCATCGTACGGCCAGGAAAAAGCCATGTTATTGCCGACCAATTATCTAGAATCCGGTCGGGTGAACCTGCAGAGGGTGGGGTGAACGAAGACTTTCCGGACGCACATTTATTTCAGATTGCAATATTGCCGTCATGGTACGAGAAGATTGGAGACTATCTGTCCACATCCACATTCCCAAGTGATATGCCACCAGCCGAGAGGAGGAAGATCGTACTGAAAAGCAAGACATTCCAATGATCAATGGGCTACTCTACAAGATGGGACCCGACCAGATCCTCCGGAGGTGTGTCGTCGAGGAAGAAATACCCGGCGTACTAAAAGAGGCACATGAAGGACTGGCTGGCGGCCATATGGGACCTGATGCTACAGCAAGGAAAATCCTCTTGGCAGGTCTATGGTGGCCGACGATGCACACTGACGCCAAAGAATGGGTGGTAGGCTGCGACACCTGCCAAAGGGTGGGAAAACCATTGAAGCGGGATTTCATGCCACTGCATCCCTCACAGCCTCAGGAGTTGTTCGAACGATGGGGGTTAGACTTCATCGGACCGTTGAAGGTGAGTCACTTGCATCGATGCCGATACATTGTGGTCGCTACAGAATACCTGACGAAGTGGGCTGAAGCTCGAGCGTTGCCAGACAACACAGCACAAAGTATGGCAAGATTCATCTATGAGCAGATAGTAACACGATACGGCATCCCCATTCGGATTACGAGTGATCGTGGAGGGCACTTCGTCAATCATGTTATCAGGTTGATGACGACAGAGTTCCGAATCCTTCACAACTTGTCCAGTCCGTACTACCCGCAAGCGAATGGCCAGGCGGAGTCTACAAATAAGGTGCTCGTGTCAGTGATTCACAAATCATGCGGCGTGGAAGAAGCTGACTGGGAAGAAAGGTTACCAGCTGTCCTATGGGCATATCGTACAATGTACAAGGTAACAACGGGCCACACGCCTTTCCAGTTAATGTACGGTCAGGAGGCGGTGATGCCGATGGAATATATGGTACCAAGTCTGAGGATAGCCGTGGAGAACCGATTGGGCGATACCGAAAGCTTGAAAGAAAGACTATACCAACTGAATAAGCTGGACGAGCGAAGAGTGATGGCACAATGGGTGATGGAGAACATGCAACGGCGACGGAAATATTGGCACGATAAGCATCTCCGGCGGATGAATTTCCGACCGGGACAGTTAGTTCTGAAGTATAACGGCCGTAACGAGATCAAGCCAGGGAAGTTTAAAGTTCGTTGGTTGGGACCGTTCCGAGTTCGGGAAGTAGGTGACAATGGGTCTATAAAATTGGAAAATCTCGATGGGTCATTAATACCGGAGGCAATCAACGGATCGAAGCTAAAACCATACCAGGAGAGAAAAGAGAAGAATACTATCGCCATAAACATGTTGGGCTATGCAACAAAGGAAGATTGGTCTGTGCAGAATGAAGGCCCGAGAGAACAAGACTGGGGACTAGGAGGTCCTGGTTATGTAGCAGACAATGTCTGGGCAGAATCAGGGCGAGATCAAATAAATGAAGAGAGGTTGGCAGAAAAGCGAGTAGAAGGAATTGCAGTACCACGAATACACAAGCACTTGACCAATGCAGTTTTCGGAACCCCTGCATTGTGGCGTCGAATGGGGGGACATTGGCACTATGTAGCCCCTTATGAAGGAATAAGACGGGGATATATAGCCAAGGACTTGGACGCAGAAGCCCAAGCGGAAAAGGAGAACCAAGCAGAAGAGCAAAATGAACTGCAAAAAGATGACGAGGAGGAATGGACTGATGAGCAATGGGATGCTTATTTCGAGAAGAAGGCCCCTTGTTTAAAGACGGTGTTGAAGACAGAAGATACGTTCGTGTCAACGGTGGATGGATATACAGAAGATCTCCTGAAACAAATGCGTCGAGAAAGAAGAAAAATACCAAAGGTTAGGAAGATCGCAACTCAAGATGGACTCTGGAAAATAATTCCTAACTTGGCGGGACCGCCGACAGTACAAGGCGACGATGTTACGTGGTATCAACAGTATGGCGGAAGGTACGTCGACGGAAGTTTTCGAGGTATTGGTCCTGCCCCTTTACTGGATAAATGGTTTGATATAGAATATTTAGGAACCTGTTGCGAGGAAGAATGTTATAAACGGCCACCACACACATGTAAATGGTATTACACTTCAGAATTAAAAATCCCGACACACAGTGAAGTCAGAGGAGTAAAAAGAAGAGAAAAAGAGGAGAGAGAAAAAGAACGAAAGTTGAAAAAAATAAGAATAAATAGAAAAGAAGCTGTGAAAATAAAAGAAAATGACGGAGTAAGTAAAGAAGAGCAAGACCTATGGGAAGAAAAAGAAAAAGACGAGAAAATTAAAAGAAACCAAGGAGAAGTCAGAAAAGAAGGCAAACGTAGGGAGAATAAATTAAATAATAAATTAAATAAGTCGACCATCAGGGGAAATATTAAATTAAGTAAAGTGAGGCAGATTAAAATACACGCCTGGAGAATTAAAAAATCCGTACGGCCAAAAGGGAAATGGAGTAAGGAAAGTAAAAGACGACAAATTAAAGGAAAGAAGATTAAAAAAGGTCAAAACCCGAAGAGGAAGCAAGGCGTACGGCCAAGGGTGAAGGCAAGTAAGGAAAGAGGTGAAATTAATATAAAACCTAAAACCGTACGACCACTTGAACAAGCAACAGGAAGGAGACAAAAAGAAGGAAGGAAAAATTCGCACGAGTTTATCAGTTGCCGAGGCGTACAGAGAACAGAGGAAGACGTACGGCTTCAGAAGACAGAGAAGGAAGCCGTACGGCATCCAGGATTTCACAGTCAGCACAATCCGCCAGAAGGAGAAATCGTACGGCGTCTGAAGGATTTCAAGGACGTACGAGGTTCCATTTACCAGACAGCACGCCAGAGGTTGAAGCCTGTGAAGGACGTACGACATTCACCACTCGTACGACACTCAGAACTTGGCATCGTACGGCATCCAAGAGACCTCCAAACCGTACGGTATTGTCACCTTTCCCAGTGTTCATTTTATTTGCCTGTGGAAAACGTACGGCCTTTGCAAATTGAGACGTTGTCAGTGGAAACCGTACGGCCCTTGGCTCTGAAAAAATTTGGCAAGTCTTGCATCGTACGGCTCTTCCAGAGTGAAATTGGTGCCAGAATTGAAACCGTACGGCATTTTAGCCTCAGAGAAATCCGTACGAAATTAACACTCAGAGAAATCCGTACGAAATTAACAGTCCAGAGAAGTCCGTACGGCATCAATTGCCTCAGAGAGAACCGTACGGCATCAGCATTACAGGGGGATCCGTACGGCATCAGCTGTATCAGGAAATTCCATACGGCATCGGCACTGCAGAGGAATCCGTACGGCATCATCTGTTCAGATTCAGAATATTGTCAAACCGTACGGCCTCAGGGTTTCACAGCCGTACGACCATTCATCCAAACCGTACGGCCTTGGCAGATCATTCGGCAGTTCGGCAGTCTCCCTCGGCAGTTCGGCAATTTTCGGCACTTCGGCAGTTTCTGGCACGTCGGCAGTTCTAACCGGCAGTTCGGCAGTTTTTGGCACTTCGGCAGTTCTCACCGGCAGTTTGGCAGTTTTTGGCACTTCGGCAGTTTTCACCGACAGTTCGGCAGTTTTTGGCAATTCGGCAGTTCTCACCGGCAGTTCGGCAGTTTTCATAGTTTCGGCAGTCTCGAGGGTTATAAAGTCGGTTGGAATCGCCGAACTGACAGGAAAATGGACAAGGGCAAGAAGGCGATGCAATACCAGCCAAAGGTAGCCTCGGCTGCGAAGAGAAAAAAGATGGAGGCCGATGACACGATGACATGGGAGAACCTGACCGGCAACGAGTGCAAGCAATGGTGGCGAAGCACTCCCGACGACCACTCTCTGAAGGTTGCGCTTCGACACGCTCGGGTGGACAAGGCTGTGCTCGTGCCCTTTTTCAGTTCTCGGGAGTTCGAGCCTTGGCTGAAGGCGATGGTGGAGAACTACTGCAGACATACGCATAAGTCCGTCATTGATTACAGAGGTTGCCAAGTGACAGTTTCATTCTGGCCTCAGGACTTTGAGCGGGTGTTCAGCGTCCCAGCTTCGGGAATAGGGGTTAATAAACCCAAGAAAATGACGCAGGAACACAAAGAACTGCTGGTTAAGCAAGTGTGCCGAAGCGACTTGTCAGCCGAAGAACAGCGTACCATATGGAATACTGGCAATCGAGGCCTCCGGAAGAGTCACCTAGCAACGGCAGAATGGAAATGTTTGCTTGACCTGATGAAGTGCCGACTCACAGGGGCTAGCCGAGCGTCGGACATTGCCTTATGGCAGGTGGATTTCATGGTCGGACTCCGGGTTGGCCGAGTATACAACTGGGCGAGGCTACTCACGGAGCGGATAAGGGATTTTCTGGCGCAGAGGCATAAGGCCTTCTATATGACTCAGCACGCCATAGCTCTCTTTTTGGATGCCGTGCACACACAGGTGCCCGAGGGCAATTGGGGTCGGTTGCGGCCACTCACTCACCTGGACCTGGGATGGCCTACGGTATTCTACTGGTCGGAACTGGAAGTAAAGCAAGCAGGCGAGGGCACAGCCTCGTGGAAAAAGAGGAAACGGAAGGAGGCGTCGGTGGAAGAGGAAACATCAGAGGAGGAAGCCTCGGAGGAGAGCGATGCATCGGACAGAGAGGAGCCCATTGACTTATCTTCCTCGCCATCGGAGTCGAGTCCATCAAGGAAGAGGGAGGTGTTCACGCCATCGGGGTCGAGGCGCTAGATGGATATACCAAAGATTGCAAATGATAGATTTACTCTCCTAAGACCACCCGCCCAGAGGCACACCGCCACGCCGCATCCTCCTGCCGCTTGAGCCGGGTTTGATAAGTTGAGGGTAGCCGCTTCACTCACCGAGCACCTCTAGTGGCACCTCGCCACCACACTAGCTGGGCACTCATCAGACGCCAAGCAGTTCCACCGCTTCGTTGAGATAATCGCCGCTCTGTTTCACACCACCGCCGCGACCTACGACAGGAGGCCCCTGTGAGTGCGGAGTCAGAACGACCGAGCCACCGAGAGATCACTCCACTTCGAGCACCCGGTATAATGCATCGACAGCCATTGATCGCAATTCTACCTGACGGGCCGAGCAGCCGTAATTTCGTGCGAGAAGAGTCCCTCGGAGGGACAAGGGGACGAGGAGGGGCCGATCATTCACACCCAGCAGAGTGAGACGGCCAGGATCGGCGAAGACACACTTGCACACCCGGAGGCGAGCATAGCAGAGGCACCAGAGATGGCCATTCAGGAGCCTCAGCTTGTAGTCGGGGAGCCGCCCCAAGAGGAGACAGAACATTGTATACCTTCTGATGATGATGAGAACGAGGAGGGTGCTTCCACAGAGGGCTTTGTCGTGGAAATGTCACAGCCGGACCCGTCGGACCCAGTAGGGACGGTACAGCGATATGTGGAGGAGCTTGAGCACATGGGCAGATTGATGATCCGTGTGGGACAGGTTTCCAGGGACCTGAGGATTGGCCGATTGCCTCTGGTAGGCCAGGAGGTTCACCGCATTCGGGGATTTGTGCAGATGGGGTGTGAGGCGGAGTTTGCACGGATATTTGGCGAGGGGTGGCCAGCAGGAGAGACTCCTGCTATGATGAGAGCCTGGCGGGGTCGGCCACCGAGGCTAGTAGGACGGGATGCAGGCGTCTTGGAGAGTCTATACTACATCGAGCTTGCCTTCCGAGATGTTTTTCTTCTGATGAAGCGCCAAAGATTTTCCACCGATGTAGCAGTATCTCGCCGAGTGGATGCCTATAGACTTCTTCAGCGGGTCAAGGATGAGTCTGCTGCGACCATCAAGAGTATTCAGGATAACTTGACTGAACAATCTCAGCTTGCCAGTGACAGGGGAGCCCGATTGGACATCTTGGAGCCTCGGGTGGCAGCCTTGGAGGAGGAGGCACAGCAGAAAGAGGCAGCATGGCAGCAGAGAATGAGAGCATTGGAGGACCAGTTGGCTGCAAAAGAGGTAGAATTGGCGGCCAAGAAGGCCGAAGCAGAGCAGGCAAAGAGCCAACTGATGGAGGCAGCCCGGATGGTGAAGGCGGCGAGGGAGAGGGAGATCCTGGCAGATCGGCAGCTTCGCACACGCACGGAGGAGCTGAGGCGTCTGAGAGCAGAGCATTCTTCCACCACTCCGACGTCGTCTGTGCATCCAGGGACGCACTCCCTTCCCCCTACTTCTCAGTAATCTTATCTTGTTGTATGTATGTCGTCTGGAAGACGACTTCCTTTTTGGGGGGGATGATGTTAGTCGGATATTTTACTTTGTTGTCGGCCGTAGTCGGCCTCGGTCGTAGTCGGCCAATTGTCAAATAAACAATAGTTAGTAAAGAATAATAATGTCATGTACTTTCGGGAAAATATGTTTAGATTAATGTTAATGTAATGTTGTTATGAAACGTCGTGTCGGTTGGTTGTCTAACCACCGCCGAGCGTTATATGTAGTCGGGTGGATGTAGTCGGGAGATAGTAATGAATGAGTTTTTGTTGCCATGGTTATACTGTAAGCATTGTGATACTCTTTGTACATGATATCCTTCCGTTTACTGTGTTATCCTATGTTCTGCATATTACAAGTTTGCCAGTAGTACGTCAGATTAGAATCCCATTCCGTAGGCAAACAAGATTCTCAAGTGACTAACCCAGGGCTTCACACACATGAAGGCTTCTTGAAGTCATGTTCTCCAAAATACAATGAGGGCTCGATTTGAGCATAGACTGCCGTTCTAGAGGCTTCGCCCAAAGGAAGGTTTGCAAGTCTTGATCATGGATCATAGCTTTACTGCCTCAACAATGGACCTGTTCTTCCTTTCTGCTCACTTGTTTTTCTTTGTGGATTGTAAGGGACACAAAACTCCCTCTTAATCCCTGCCTCAATACAAAAGTTATGGAAGCCTCTAGAGATGTATTCTCCTCCGTTGTCAAATCTCAAAACTTTGATCCTCTTCCTGGACAAGTTCTCTACTTGAGCCTTAAATTCTTTGAATTTCTCAAGTACCTCTTCAAATTCTTTAGTCTTTAAGAAATAAATCCAAGTCTTTCTAGAGTAGTCATCAATGAAAATTACATAATACTAGAAACCACTCAAGGAAGCAACAGACATTGGACCACACAAATCAGAATGAACAAGATCTAGAATACATTTGGGTCTACTCTCACTACTATGAAAAGGACCTTTAGTATTCTTACCCAATGCGCATCCTCGGCAAGTACCTTAATGCTCCTGGCTGAGTTTCAGAAGGCTAGTGATCATCTTCTCCATGGATGGGAGTGCTTTGAAATGAAGGTGAGCAAGTCTCCTGTGCCAAAGCTCACATGAACTGGTGGACTCATGCAACAATGCCTGCATTGGACAAGTGGAAAGTCTATAGAGACTCTCTTGCCGAACACCAATCACTCGGGCTGTTTTGATGCTAGAGTTCTTCGACCATGCAAGAACTTTTCCTTTAGAAAATGCAACTTGATATCCCTTGTCCTCCAGAGCTGAAATTGAGACAAGATTCCTTTTGATGCCTGGTACAAATAACACATCGCTCAACGGAAGAGAGATGCCGGAATCTAAGTGAAGAGAGGAGGCTCCAACACCTTTCACAGAATAGCATGCATCATCTCCAATTATGACTTGAATGCTTGTATCTCTCTCCACCAAATTTGAAAGATGTTCTGTAAATCTAGTAATATGATGAGAGGCGCCACTATCAATCAACCATGTGTTGCTATCTGTTCGAACATTGCTTGATAGGGCAGAAATAAATAGAAATCCACTTGAATTGTCTCTTGAATCCTTCTGAGGAGAGACCTCACCCACATCTGCTATGGAAGCATGCTGTTTTGGTCTAGTTGGACAATCGTTCACATAGTGACCAAACTTGTCACATCTGAAGCATTGTATATGGGAGAGATCCTTCTTCTTCTTAGATTCAAGAGCACCGTTCGATCTTCTATCTCTGTTCCTCTTGAAATTTCCTTTCTTCCCTTCTCTTCTTTTCCTCTTTGATGATTGAGCAGCAAGCACATGAATATCTTCATTGTTAGAACTTCGCCCATTGCCTCTCACTGCCAATCTTGATTCCTCTTGAATGCAATCTGCCCTAAGATGATCAAACTTTGGTAGCTTTGATCTTCCACTAATGCCTTGGATAAATGGCTCCCAAGATTGAAGAAGACCATTAAGTGCCAACATGACTAAGTCCTTATCATCAACCATATGACCAATGGCACAAAGCTGATCTCTTAACTTAGTGATCTTCATGAAGAAGGAGATGACAAAATCTCCTTTCGCCATCTTGATATGATGAAGCTATTACCTCAATGCAAGAGCTCTGCTTGTATTATTAATCTCATACAATCCCTCAAAGGTCTTGAACATCTCTGTTGCTGTCTTCAACTTGGAGATAATAGGCACAAGATGATCTTTCACAGAATCAATCAAAATCTTCTTGGCTTTTGTGCCATTCTTCTTCCATTGTGACTTCTCATTTTCATCGGAAGGCTCGGGAACTTCGCTCTCCACGAACTCAGCAATCTCATTTTCTTCCAATGGAATCAGAATTCTAAACTTCCAAGAGGTGAAGTTGGAAGCACCTTCAAGTCTATCTTCAACCTTGAGCCCGTTCACCATTTTTGAAGATAAGATAGACACACGAAGATGAGAACAAGAGAGGAAGAGTACGCTGCTTCTAGAAATCTGATCATGATCTTGCTTAAACCTGCTCTGATACCATGTTAGTTTTAGGAACATAAATTAAATAAGCAGAATTAAAATAATTTCACACAATTTGACACAGCATATATGCTGGGAAAACCCTCAACTTGAGGGAGAAAATCCCAGCAACAATATATCACTTATATATTGAATGATAATCAACAATTCTCTTTACAATGAGGCCGATCACAAGGCCAAATATCAGCACCAAACTTGATGCAACCTCCTAATAATAATATCGCTCTTCCTTCATGATAAATTCGGCCTTCTAGAAGAATTACTTTGATCTCTATAATGATGCACTCCAATCTCGAACTTGGCTGTAGGTAAATTCACACTTTCTTGAGTGATTGTAAGATGTTAATGAATGAGAAACTCGAGCCTCCTTATATACAAATCGAAAGGGAGATCCTCAAACCATCGTGCCTCTTCTAGATGCAATGTCGGCCTTCAAAATGAAGAGATGTAACTCATGAAGGGTGGGGAACAATATGAAGTCGGCCTCATACAATTTCGATTAACAATAAATAAATATTATTTATTCCCAAGTGAAGCGCCTCTTCACTAGTGATGTTTCCAATAAATTAAATAGCCGTTAGGCTATATTTTATTTACTGCTTTGATACAAGGTCGTGGCTGGAAGTAAGAGGCCTGACGCTGTAAACATCAACACATATTACAAACAATGCACTCTGTTCCAAAAAATTGAACTAACATGTTAAAATTATTTGTAATTTGGCTTAATAGAGAGTAAATTTTTTGTCAAACTTGGAACATACTTAACATTCCGTGTTAAAAGTTTGATTGCATTATTTAGTACAATTCTCACATCACCTATCCCTTCAACTATATGTGACTTGCTATCACCAAGTGAAACATATTCCCTAATCATCAACAATAAATATGACATACCAGTTCTTTCAATACGTGAAATGTGTAGATGTGTCTGAATCAAATAACTATCAAGTGATTTTAACACTAACTGAAAAAGCCATCAATGCAAAATCCTCATCATGGTCTTCCTCAATAGTAGCCGCCACATTAAATTCATTTTGTGCCTTGGGGAATAGATGATACCATCTATTTGTGCAATCTTTCATAACATGCCCAAATTTTTAATGGTAGAAACATTGTACCTTTTTCCATGGTTGTGAAGTAGGAGGAGAACCGTAGTTTGTACCCTAAAAATGTGCAACAAGTGCACTTTTTGAACTCCTAGAAGTAATTCCTTTCATTTGTTCTTGTCAACATTCCTTTTGCAATATATATGAATTGTCTTGTCAAAGGTTAGAGTTTGGCTTTCCATCAAATAGGTTCAAAGCCTCCAGAAAAGTCTCAAAGGAGGGCGGTAGGCTGTTGATAATCAGAGCAACCAAATTTTTCTCATCCATTGGTTTATTGACCATGATGAGTTGATCCCTAAGATCTTTGGGTTTTAGAAGATGCTCTGACAAAGACACATCCTCATCCAATCTAGAAGAAAACAACATATTTTTTAAATATAGGGCCCCGTCTTTTTTCAAAAGTTTTGTACTTATCTTTCAAAGAACTCCACAATGCACTAGCAGATGTATCATTACAAACCTTAGGGATTAAAGTATTAGACACAAATAACTTTAGCAATAACAAATTTTCCCTATGACATTTGTCACAGTCTTCTGGGTTGGTTACAGGCTTTTTTCAGTGCCTAACATAATTTGAGTACACATCTAATACTCAATGATTCTGAACAAGATTCAAGTTATGCTTATTTGACAGAACAAGATTCTAAATTTTGGCATTGCACAGCAAGACCATACAAACCCAAATCCTTATAATTATTTCATACTTAAAAAACCTTCAAATTTTTGTTTGAAAACCTCAACTCACTAGATTTTAAAAACATTACCAATATTTTATAGATGTTTTTTGAACACCTATAAACCTAAGCTGGGTTTAAACTGTTGTTCTTTGAAAAGGAATTATAAACAATAAATGATATTTTTCACATATTGCAGATTATGTAGGAAATTACAAGACAAAAAGTTGAACAAATGTTGGTGACTGCAAATGTGTGTCCTAAAATTTCACCCTTGAAAAGCCACAGTTTGTTGCAGATTAGAGCCAACTAAACAATGAAAAATGCATTTTCTTGTTTTTAAGCAGAAAACAAACCCCTTATTTTTCACACAATGTGGATAGTTTGGATGCCCTTATTTTTCACACAATGTGACTGTTAGATCTTGCCCCTCCTTTCGCCTATGACTTGTGATTGGAAATGAAGTTTCAAACTGTAAATTGAAGTTGTTTTAGAGAAAAATAGACCACAATTGCAAATGTCATGCTCACATCTACCATAATGTCCTAACTGTGACTGCAAACAATACTTGTGTGACCTCATGACTCTTTCAGATGCTCATGATTTTTCCTTTCTCTTGCATCCTATGTTACCGGTCCTAGTATTGGTTTGGGTTCATTGGTTCGTTTCTTGGATTCAACCAAACAACTTTTTAGGGTTGGGTTTGTTTTGGGTTCATCATGTTAGTGTTTTATAGCTGCGGGAGGTATTTCCCTAAGCAAATTTAATCATAGGCAGGTTGGCCTATCTTTTGTTAAACAAATATTTGACTTGCAAGGTCAGCCCTAGAAGGGAGGTCGCCTAGTCTTGCTATATAAAGGAGAAGGTGTCTCCTCATTTGATGACAAATCAATCCATTCCAAGTTCAAATTTCTTCAGCAGCAGGTCTATTTTCTAAGCAGCAGATTGGCTTCAAGGAGAAGTGCCATTATTTTGTGTATTCAAGATTTGCTTCAAGGAGAAGTGTCATTATTCATTGTATGAGACTCGGCCTCTTCTAGGGCCTGATTTTGTTAAACAAATATTGTACTTGCAAGGTCGGCCCTAGAAGGGAGGTCCTAATCTTGCTATATAAAAAGAGAAGGTGTCTCCTCATTTGATGACAAATCAATCCATTCCAAGTTCGAATTTCTTTAGCAGCATGTCTATTTTCTAAGCAGCAGATTCGCTTCAAGGAGAAATGTCATTATTTTGTGTATTCAAGATTCGCTTCAAGGAGAAGTTCATTATTCATTGTATGAGACTTGGTCTCTTCTAGGGCCTGATTTTGTGTGCTATTTCTGCACTTATTATTCTGATTTATAAGAGAATATCTTGCTGGGTTTTTCTCCCTCGAGTAGGAGGGTTTTCCCAGGGTAAAATATTGTGTTCATTGTTCTATGTTATATCTTCTGCTTATTTGCATTTATGTTCTTAAAATTAACACAACAATATAAAAATATATTAAAATCATATATATATACATATTTATATCTTAAAATCAAGAATATTAGACAAATATACATATTTTAATATATAATTATATTTATAAGTCTTATACACAATATTAATAAAGTTAATATATAATATTATAAAACAATAATAAAATTATAACAAAAGTTAACATCAATATATATTATTATTTTTAAAAATTAATTAATATACATAACTATTTTTTTATTAATAATAATTATTACTAATATAATATACATACCTATTTTTTTATTAATATAATTATTAATAACTTATTTGCATCGATATAGAAGGGGATTCTGAAGTGGTCATCAGAGCTTTAATCGACAGAAAAAAGTCAGAGTTGGAAGATGCAAATTTGGCTTGATCAGGTAGCAACAAAGTTGAGTTTGGTCAGGGACTTTACTATTGCTCATATTTACAGAGAGGCGAATATGGTTGCAGATTATCTCTCTAACCAAGGCATCGACCAACCTGGTGACATTTGCCAATCTTCTGACATCACAAATTGGGAAAGTCTGCCACATTGGGTCCAACATCATTTGGAGGGTTGCTGTTTGGCAGGTGGGGTCATCACGTAATTCAAATTGGTGTATGGTTCTTCAGCTGCACTTATTTTTCACATGGTGTATGCTGGGATCCGATTTACTGTTCTAACCCTTGCTTTTTGAACGCTTCAAAACAAGCGTTTCTTCTACTGTAGAGGCCTTACTTTGCAAAGCTTAGGGGTTAGTGGTGGTACGTTGGTGTTTGGGCTCTTACAGTGAACTGTGTGAAGCTGGTGGTGGACAGACATGTGGAGAGCGCAATTGCAAATTGTGTGGTGTTGCCATCAAGTTGTCTGGTTTGCAGCTCACGCAATCCATAAAAGTCCCAAAGGCTGGTGCAGTTGTGGAAGCTTTCAAAACAACAGTGTTGGCAAAGGATATGAGTGGCTCATTTGAATTTGTTTTTGCCAACAAAGGGGATTTTGTTTATGTTGTAATAAGTCAGTTGATTGATCTTGGGATTGGTTCAATCACTGTTTCCCTCTCATTGATTGGGGGAAATGCCTTGCAAATGTAATCTTTCTCTTTTGGAAGTAAGGTAGAGCGCTACCGTCTTTGGTAGCTGTTTGTCTAAAAAAAATATTAACTTATTTAATTTATTTAAAATGCCTATTCTTTAACAATATTTGATTAGGTTTGTAATTGTTATTAACTTATTAATAAAAAAGTTAATAAATACAACACAAATAAAGAATAGTTGATTTCTTGCTACCGTCTTTGGTAGCAGTTTGTCTAAAAAAAATATTAACTTATTTAATTTATTTAAAATGCCTATTCTTTAACAATATTTGATTAGGTTTGTAATTGTTATTAATAAAAAAGTTAATAAATACAACACAAATAAAGAATAGTTGATTTCTCATCAATTATAAAAATTATGAAACTTAACTATATAAATATTAAGAGGGCCCACATGCCAATTAGTGTCTCATAGTGTAGGCCGAAGCTGGCTAGATTGGGCATATGGGCTTTCCAAACGAGCCAGAGGAGGCAAATCTGTTGGCCTCCGCCGCCAATGAGCTCCCACGATCAGATCAATTAAATGTGATATGATGGAGATGTCAGTTGGAAGGGCTTGGCCAGATTGGCACGAAAGAAAATCAAGGAAGTGGTACAACCTTTTTTGATCTACACACAATAGGCAAAATGACAATAGGAAGAGTACTTGGCGATAATGATTCTTGAGAACATCCGCAGAAGTTGGTACTGAAATTCGTGCGAAGATTGGGGGTCGATCGAAGGGAATTAACTAAGACTAACTGAGAGGACGAAGATGTTTAATGCAGTCGGCCAAAGCATTAATGAATATTGATGGTTGGATCTCTATTTATTTGAAGCTGAGGAAGTGGAATGGTGTTAAAACATGGATACGCCGATCAAGTTGAAGAGCTTGAAGAAGGAAGTGGCCTTCTTAGGCTACATTTCGAACTAGAGACTGAAGAACATATGCCTCAACAAGGACATCCTCTGCTTGGAGGCAGTAAGGATGGTGCTAGGAAGGAGCTATTGCTTCTTGCACAACAAGACCAGGGCGAATTCGGACATTTCATCCCGTTTTCTCACCTCCCTCTTGGATTTAAAATTTTCCAAAGGAAAGGTGCTTGTTTCTACTAATGGCGGTATTCAAGGCTTCAATTCTGGCCGATGATATTGACACAGTGGCCATTGCTCTTCCAGGAGTTGGGATTCCTTAGCCAGATGACATCGTCTGAATGTTTTAGCAGGGAGTGGAGGTTGAGTGGCACCCATTCATTCTCGGCTTAAGCGTCGAGGGGCTACAATGACATACGCACTGGGCTACGCTGGGCTCCACTTTCCTCGGACGCAGGTTGGGTTTGGACAAGGTGGCAAGGCTTCAATGGTGTCACGAGTTTGCAGAGCTCGTTGGAATAGGACAATTTTATGAGGAAAATGACTAAGGTGTGGATGCGGGCTATGAATTTTGCTAGGTGTGGTTGATGCAATGTAAAGATTTTGTAATGCTACCCCCAGATTGGGGTTTGTATATTTTGCTTGTTTTGTCAATGTATGTCTTAGATATGCCTCGGGCATTTGCTTTGCTACCATGGGGAGCTGAAACGATTTAATTTTTTGACAATATTAATATAAAGCATGTAGTTTCAGTTGCGTATTACGTATCAAAAAAAAAAAAAACTATATAAATATTAAGCGAATAGTTTTTACTTAATTTTAATACTATATAATTAAGTACCAAAACCCTAGAAGTGTGCATGAGCTATATACATTCTAATATACATTTTGGCACTTTTGAATAGTTTTTGCTTAGGGTTATGACACTTAGCTATTTACATTCTTTAAAATTCCTATTCACTAACTTTGGACCACAAAAGTAACTAGACGCTACAATTTTATTATGTCTATCTTTTTCTTATTTTTAGACCACAAAGAGAGATTTCCAAATATTTTAAACCCGATTCACAAAAGAAACGCGGTGGATTCACTTTGGCAACAACGGAAAACATCACGAAATTCGTTATAAATTCGCTTGGGTTTGTCCTCGACAAACTCATAGTGTTTTGTGAGAACCCTAGACAGACCCCCCTGCAAATTGAACCTTGATCTATATCCGGGTCGGTTTAGACCCGAACTTGCAGGTTTAGGGGATTGAACCGTTGACATAGCTCACAACTGTCTATTTTCCTATTCCCTAGCTGCATCTTTTTTTGCAAGTTGGGACCTTCAGCTCATGTTTTGTTTCACAAACCCATGATAGGGATTGCCACCCACAATTCAACATTTTAGCATGTGACAACTAACTTGTGATTTTTCCATGACTTCTTGCATTGTCTATTACTCTTGTGACTTGCTTTTTCGACAACCTTCAACTCATTACTTTCAAGTTTCAACCACATGTTTTGTGACTTTCAACTTTGGAATTTTCGAACCTTCGCAAATGGCTTGTGACCTCTTCCAAACTTCCTCCACAAGACCAAATAGTGGCTTTGACATCAATGATATTATGAACAAAGCAAAGAGAGAGAAGAGCTGCGTCTGTAGTGAAGAGAGTACCACATTATTTTGATTCAAAGACGATAACTTACAACAACCTCATCATTGGAAGTTCAACAACCTCATTAATGACTTGTAAGAACATTATTACATACAAGTATAAATATACACTTTATTATATCATTAGTCTAATATTCTAATAACTCATCACAAATCTTACTACATACATTTGATGGTGTCTATCTTGAGTCTTGACATTTGATGGTGTCTGTCATGACTCCTGACATTTTTTTTGTGTAGTCGGTGGCAATGCTATCCCGGGGTAGATGACATAGTGGAATCTTATTGATAAAGCCAATATTTGTCAGAGCTGCAAGCAATTTTGTATCTGCCTAACAACTCCTTCACCCTCGTTAAGTATAATACAATATACTACAATTCTTTTAATAGAAGTAAAGGAATTAATTAGTGTAATGACCGCCCTTTTTTTCTGTTTATTTTCTGATTGCAGATTGTAAATGTTTGCAGATGTTTGTTTGTGTTTCAAATGCTATGCATTGTTTTTCAAGCTTGCATAAAATAGATAACATGAAGTACAGAAAATAAGAGAGAACTTGCTTGCAATATATAAATACTCAGAAATATATTTCTTTGATATCAAACAATAAATCAGACTTGTCTTATAATGAAATCAGACTCAGGAAATTATCAAATCAGACCTGGAAATGAGTTCAAACAGCAACATAGGTAACTCCAAACTTGCAATGAACAATGCCAATGAGGTTAGCAGCAAACTGTAATGTCCCCTTCTCATCAGTAATCTGTTCTGTCACTCATCAGCCTATTCCGGAAGCCTGTAGGCTTGTTTGAGGTAAAATTAGGGTTTCCAGTTCTGAGGTTCTTTGGCTTTTCTGGGAATTTACTATTTCTATTTTAAGCAGTATGGAGTTTGTCAGCTTTCAGTACATCATTTCCAGTTGGAGCAATTATTTGCAAATTCATGTCTGACTTCTTAAGGCATTTTTATGATGAATAAAGGCATTGAGGTTATAATTTGCAGTTGACCCCCTTGGCCTAGGAGAACAACTTTAAGTTGTGTTTAAAAGAGGGGCTTGGAAGGGTGATGCCTTCATGAGGTGATTTATTAATTATTGAAAAAACATAATGCCTTGGGAAAAGTGGACGCCACTTTTAAAAGAGAGAATTTTAAAATAAAGTGAAATTCATAATATGCAAAAAGGGACGCCATCTTGAGGAGTTAATTGTTTTTTGGAAATTTGAAAAGACTCCTATGTCTTTTGGTGTGCTTCTCAGGAATTTGAAGAGTTTTGTGAGCTTCTATTTAATGAAGGTTTTGGCTCCAGCCTTGTATCCATTCATGTTATCATACTGTTATGCTGTTGGAATGACATTTGAAACCTTGCTTCGAGGATGCTATCTCCTAGCCATTAACCAATTTCGTGTTTGAAATACAACACTTAGTTGGACTTTGCTGTTTCTCATCCAGACTAGCAGATTTGTGCTCAACAGTTGAAGTTATGATGAAATTTCCAGATTTTGAAGTTGCTGATGCATCTACAGTTGAAAGTGAATTTTGTTAGTAGCTCTTGGAATAAAATTCATTTGGTTCTGGGTATTTTTGCATTGCATTTGTTTGCCAAGGGCGCCCCTTTCCTCCAAGTTTGAGATTTTATTTTGGAGTCTTTAATTTTTAAAGACAAAATCACCCCTTCTCAAGGCCGTACCATTCAGCTTGCATTGGGAAGTGTGCCAAAAAATTAAAGATCAAGTTTTGTTGCTGTTTCTTCATCCCAGCATGGTCGCCTATCTTCCAGAAGTCCATTGCATTCAGTCTCATTCGATTTGGAGTTGAAATGAGTGAGTTATGAACATTTTATTGATTTCCAGTTTGCTGATAAGAAGTTCCAGAACTCAGATTTTTATATCAGATTTATATGTTTTATGTTTTGGTCATAATTCTATCATTGGAGAGTAAAGGAACATCATTGGAATTCATTCTTCTTTTCTAATCTTATTTCTCTATCATTGTAATACTTGTTTTTGCAGTCTTTTGAATTGTAAGGTTTTGATTAGTAGTACTAATCCAACCTATGTTATTGCTGCAACTACTTGTTTTATTTCTTATTAATTACCCCTAGATGGTTTACCGCCAGTGCGGAGAAAGAACTTGCTATCTCATTGTACCCACTCTCAAGTGGTGAATCCCCACTATTCTGTGGATGCCTGCTGCAGCGGATGAATTAGATTGCTGTAGCTTCATGGCTGGTTATCCGCCTACTAGTTTCAATTCTAAGTAATCACTCCGTCATATGTTAGCACCTCGCCCTCAGTGGGATCTTGTGTGCACATTCTTGACGTTGAGTTTGTTAAATTCAAGTACTTTATCAATTAGCTCCTCCGCCATATGACAACACCTATCCTTCCTTGGGATTGAGTGTGCATTCTTGGTGTGAGTTCTTTCAAGTTTGTTTTTCTATTTGGAGCTAACGCTAATCAAGTTGGCTAATGCTGGTTATGTGTGTAAATCTTCAAGAAAAAATTGGTTAGCATATTTGACAAACCCCTTACTTTTCCAATACCAAGGACTAATATTTTCAGTCTCCAATGAAGGAAAAATATAGGCCTATACAACAGCAGGTCGGCAACACTGAAAAACCTACAATAGGGCACCACAATAGGATGCCATGATGAGGAGCTCCTGATAAACCAATACCCAAAACTCGAACCCAAGCCAATATGAAGTTATGATTCGATTACCAACTTCTGCCTTGGAAATGTAATGTTCAAAAAATACCCTGAAACAGCTTTATACCCTCAAAACCCTCCTTGAAACTCAACGCTATAATCAAACAAAAATGAGACCATTCACACCAAACCCAATAAGAAATACCTCAAAAATATTTGAAAATCTTCATGATTCCTGACTGAAACTGAAAATTGTGAAGCACCAAAGTGACCCCCGAGTGGAATCACACCCAAACCAGCTAGGGTAGGTCTTGCACTACTGAATCCTAAATGAAGAGGGTTTTCGTCCTCAACACCAAACTGTAGACCTCTGGAGAAAATCCAGCAGCATCTTGTTATGCAACCAATTTAGACATGAGCAAATGAGACTCCAAAATGATGTTATATTGACTCAATGAGAAATTAAGGTGACGAGATTTGAATTCTCCTTTTGCCTCCAAAAGCCATGCCTATTCCTTTGCTTTTTTAATTAAAATTTCATTTTTAACTCTACATATCCCTCCCTTGGGTGTCCCACTTATCCAGCCTTCTAATTTGCTTTTGTTGCCTTAAAAACACTTGAAGTCATTGAACTAGGCGCTAAGGTACAATCTGATGACCCCCTCCGACCCTCAACTTAAGTTATAAAATAACTTTATAAAAACATTTCAAGAGAGGAATGCAATTATTAAAATAATCAAACCTTAGCAAACCCAACGCCCAAACTAGAAAGACATTGCTGAATGAATTCTAGCCATGACCAATTACCATAAATAGACTTACTATTTTTTAGTAACTACTAAAAAATAGTAAACACACTAAAAACCCAAACCGGCATGAAAATTGATTATCAAAGTGACTCACAATAAATAGTAAGTGCTTGAATTGGCCCTGCTAAAAGTAGTAAGTCTTGCTTGAAATACCGAAAACCTCCATAAAAAGGATTGGAACTGAGTTCCCTTACCAACTCCATTTAGCCTACAGGAACTTAGGAACAGGCTAAAGGATATCTCCACTGCTCAGAGGCTAGGAGGGGACATTACAGTTCTCTCTCCCCAAGAGTTCTTGTCCTCAAGCAATCGCAATGCTGGATGCTGTAAAATCTGCTCTCTCCCAAGTAGCATTCTCAACTGGTAACTCTCCTCCTAACGGTCCTCTCTCTAAAATTAATCATTGCCTTTGGAACAAGCATCAACTTGCCGTCCTCATCCAATGGGGGCAGCATTGCTGAAGGAGTCACATTATGTCCAAGCGCTTTCTTGAGGTGTGACACATGAAAACTATTGTGCACCCTTCTCCCCTCTTGTAACTTGAGCTCATAAGCTACCTCCCCAACTCTTCTGGTGACTCTAAACGGACCATAGGAGTGACACTTAAGCTTCTCTGCTCGACTCTTCTTGAGAGTGGATTGTCTATATGGCTGCAATCTAACATAAACCATATCACCCACCTCAAACTCTTGCTCTATACTATGTTGATTAGCGTACAACTTCTGCTGATTTTGTGCATGTTGAATGTTTTCTCTCAAAGACCTGATAATGTCTTGGCTCTCCTGCAAGAAGTCCTTAGCCCTAGGAACCCTACAATCATCAAACAACAAATCAATGAAGCTGGGAGCTTCATAACCGTACAAAGCCATGAAGGGGGACATCCTGATAGACATGTGAAATGTGGAGTTATAACAAAACTCCCCCAAATGCAACCATTTTATCCATGCCTTTTGCTGTTCTGAAAATAGTTTCATAGGTAGCATTCCACCTATTTGTTGACTATCTCAGTTTGACCATCAGTCTAGGGGTGGTAACCAGTGCTAGCAGTCAACTTGGTACCACATAACTTAAACAACTCCTGCCAAAACAAACTCATAAACTTTCTATCCCTGTCACTAATGATGTTTTTTGGTGTCCCATGTAGTTTAAATACTTCCTTAAAGAACAAATCTGCCACCTGCAACTTTGTATAACCTGCTGATATAGCAAAAAAGTGAGCAAATTTGGTCAAACTGTCCACCACTACATAGATACAATCCTTCTCTTGCACCTTGGGAAGCCTTGTAATGAAATCCATTGGAATACTTTCCCACTTTTGAGTAGGAATGGGCAAAGGTTGTAGCAGACCAGTAGGGTATGTGTGCTCATTTTTGTTTTGTTGGCACACTTGACACTCACACACATATTTGGTAATATCCTCCTTCATCCCCTTCCATGAGAAGCTTTCATGGATTTGCCTATAAGTCTTATAAAACCCCAGATGACCAGCCATTGAGTGTCATGAAAAGTCTTAAAAATCTGCTTTTTCAACTTTGATTCAGGCACCAACAATATCCTCTCCTTGTAGATGATCAGACCATCCCTTACACTGTATTTATCATTATGCAATGTACCATCTAGTATGCTGTTGGTAAGGTTATTTTTTGCATAATCAACATGTATACTCTCTTTCCAATCTGTTGCTATCTCAGAAAACACACACAAATGAGGTCTTCTAGATAGTGCATTAGCCACCACATTTTGTTTGCCTTTGACATATTCAATATCAAAATCATATGCTTGAAGTTTGCTAACCTGCTTCTGCTGCCTTTCACTCAAATCCTTTTAATTAAGAAAGTATTTTAGACTATTATGATCAGTTTTAATAATAAATTTGCCCCCAACAAGATACTGCTTGTACTTAACCAAGCATGCATTATGGCTAACATTTCCTTATCATAAATTGAATGACATCTCTCACTTCCCCTTAATTTTCAGCTCTCGAATGCAATTGGATGCTTATTTTGCATGAGGACAACCCCAATACCATCACTCGAAGCATCACACTCAAACTCAAATGGCTTAGAGAAGTCTAGAATTGCCAATATAAGGCACAAACTCATTAAGTTCTTAAATTGATCAAATGATTTTTGCGCTGATTTAGACCAAGAGAAAGCCCCTTTCTTAGTCAAATCAGTAAGTGGGGCAACAACCTGTGAAAACTAAAAGCCCTTAGCAAACATTCTATAGAACCCACACAAGCCAAAAAAACCCTTAAGCTGTGTCAAATTAGTGGGTGGTGGCCAATCAAGTATTGCTTTGATTTTATCAGGATCAACACGAACACCATCAACGCTGTTTATATGCCCCAAATACAACAACTTAATTATCCCAAACTCACACTTGGACTCCTTTGCAAAAAGAGACTCTTAAGAATACCCAACACCTCATCCAAGTGTCTCAAATGCTCTTCCCATGATCTACTAAAAACAAGGATGTCATCAAAGAAGATCAAAGCAAACTTACGTAATTGTTGTTGATGTTTAGCAGCTTCGGGCTCAATCCTTCCAGCCCAGATCGAATAAAGTGAACAATTAAATTGTAGCCTTTCGGCTATTTAATTGTTAAGTTTGATCTTCATGGATGGTTACGTCATTTATTAATGGTGATTAATATTTATTTAATGAAGAGACACGATTTCTCATGAGATCAATATGTATGTGAAAGGGCACTTCACTTGGGAATATTTAATATTTAATTATTGTTCAATTATTTGAGGCCGACTTCTCTCACTCACCACCTTTTATGGAGACACACCATTTCATTGAAGCCGACATCTTATCTTGAAGAGACGCGTCCTCTCTCTTCATCATGTATATAATAGAGATGAGTTTTGTTCATTTGGTAATCATCACATTCCTTCATTCATTCATAAGTGCGAGTTCTCAAGAAAGGTGCGATTGGTCAAAGAGAAGATCGAAGCTTATAGAAGGCTGATATATCATCATCAAAGAGTTGTATTATTCTCTAGAGAAGTGCAGATTGAGTTTCTGTAGAAGGCTGTGATTATCATCATCAGATTGCATCATCTTGTTACTGTATTTGCATCTGATTGAGGTGCTTGTTATTGGCTTTCTTATCGGCCTATTGTAAAGGAGACATTCTTGTTGTGATTCAATATATAAGTGATATATTGTTGCTGGGTTTTTCTCCCTCAAGAGGAGGGTTTTCCTAGGGTATCTGCTGTGTTATTGTGTCTGATTTTAAATTAATTGTTTGTGCATTAAATCTGATCATAAAACTAACAATTGTTTGCTAAACACCCTATTCATGCATGACTGGAAAGTAGTTGGTGCACTTGTCAAAGCGAAAGGCATGACAAGAAACTCAAAGTGGCCAAAATGGCATCTAAATGTAGTCTTCTCCACATCCTTCTCTCTGACTCTAATATGATGATCTCCTGATCTCAAATCTATCTTGGAGAAATATGCAACTCATCAATGAGCTCATCAATGCGTGTGATGTGATACCTATTCTTAATTGTTTTCTTGTTCAATGCTCTGTAATCCACACGCATACGCATGGTCCCATCCTTCTTCTTTACCAACACACTGAAAAAGCAAACGGGCTCTTGCTTGGCCGAATATGTCCCATCTCCAAAAGCTCCTGTATAGTTTTCTCAATCTCATCATTAAGTCTCTTAGGATGCCTGTAGGGAGTAGTAATCATAGGTTTAGTTCCCTCCTCTAGCTCTATCACATGCTCAATGCCCCTATCAGGAGGCCTACCTGGAGGAATGCTACTGAACACCTTGCTTCTTTTAGAAAGAAGCTCCAAGAAATCTGGTTGATAAGACTTCTTAACTTCTTCTGTAACCGTAGGAAAAATCACACACTCTGCTGGCCACTCTACCTGATCATGTCTGAAAAGTCTCTCCATACGCTTGAAAGTCACCACACGAGGTCCTCCATTTGACATACCCCTTAAGACCACATTCTTCCCTTTTGATTTGAATTTCAGCTCCATGATCTGAAAATTAAGAGTGATCTCTCCCAATGAACGAATCCAGTGTATCTGCATCATTGCATTAGTGGCTCCAATACTAACCACATAGAAGTCTTCTTTGACTTCATAGTTCCCAAATTGCAATCTCAACTGTGGCACCATCTTAGTGCAATTGATTGTGAAACCATCTGCTACCATTACTTGAAAACCACTCACATCTTGTGTTTGAAGGCCTCTACGAGCAACCAGCTCCTCATCAATGAAATTATGTGTAATGTCCTCATTTTAGCCATATGCTCGTTTGTGCCTGATAGCCTATTTCCGGAAACCCGTAGACTCGACAAAGGTAAAATTAGGGTTTCCTATTTTATAGGAGGTTTCTGATGCATTTTTGAAGGTTTGCATGTGAGAGTTTCTTATTCTTGGGTTTTTGGAGAACTTCGGAATGGTATAACATGCATCTCCATTTGACAACCTTTCTCGACACTTGCTATTTTTAGCTAGCACGTTGGAGTTTTGAGATTTGGATTGCAGATTCTTTTTGGGTTTTCAGAAAGCGTCGCAGTGATATGACATGCAAATGGAGTGGGCAACTTTCCTGAATTTACTATTTTTAATAAGTTCTATTTTTGGCAGTGTCTTGTCTGGCAGTAGTCCAGTGTGTTTTCCACTTTGAGCAAAGCAATTGAGTATTTGTGGTTTTTGGCAACTGAGGTGCATTTTGAAGGATTAAATTATTTAAGTCATTAAATATTATATTTCATGCTTGGCCCCCTTGGCCTAGTAGTTGATGACTTAATGTTGTTTTAATGTGGCTCTCAAGGGTGGATACCTCATCAAGAGGTAAATTTATTATTTCTATGGTTGGACGCCACATGAGGTGATAATATTTAATATTTTTTTAAGGTTATTATCTCCTTGAGGTTTTGGACGCCAAAGTGAAGGATGGAAAAGGTGATTTAAAAATTAAAATATTTCCAAGATGTGAGGGGGTGTCCCTTTTGGAGGAAGCTGGAGAGTTATCTTTAAATCTATAAAAGCAGGCCTTGCTCATTCATTTTATCATCCATTATCTATCATATCGAATTGCTGCTGGAATGGCTTCAGGTTTATGGCTTCGAGGAATGCATACTGTTAGTTTTATGATCAGATTAATGACACATAAATTTAATTCAAAAAACAGACACAATAACACAACAGATACCCTGGGAAAACCCTCCTCTTGAGGGAGAAAAACCCAGCAACAAATATATATCTCTTATATATATGTAATGGCAACAATACACTTTACAATGTGGCCACACACAAGGCCAATATTCAGCACCAACAATGGCTGTAACGACAGATAACAGTCTGCCCTTCCTTGAACACAAATTTGCACTTGTAAAGATTCACAATCGGCCTTCAAAGAAATTCGCACTAGAAGGAAGGATCTGCTCTTGATAGAAATCGCACTTGAGAGAAGGAATAATCGAACTTGCTTGATGATAAAATGGAGTGAAATGACCTTCTATATATACATATTGATAGAGAGGTCGCACCTCTACTAGAACTAGGTCGGCCATCAAAAGAGAAAATATAATTACAAATAAATGCTGAGTCGGCCACCAAGAAAATTACAAATAATAATAAATATGATTACAAAGGAGGTCGGCCATCTTAGAGATATGTTGCCGTTAGATAATCACAAATAAATAAGTATGAAGCCCGAAGCTGCAATAACATTAACACTCCCTCTCAGCTAGGGAGGAATACTTCCTGCTGCACAAGACACATCACCTCATCGTGATGTCTACCACAATGGCTACAACCATATGTGAAGAGAGACGATATCACCTCATCATGATACTAGATATTACCTCATCGTGATATCAACCATCATGGCTACTCGCATAGATGGTATGTACAAGTGCCCATCACTCAATGTGATGTTGTCACCTCATCGTGACGTTCACCATGGCTCCCCCAGAGGTTGAAACACAAGTATAAGAAAAATCATCACAGACTCTCTCACGTGATGCTGTCATGGAGTCACACACATGACATCCACCATGGCTCTCCTAGAGGATGGAATCAAGGGATTTCACCTCAAATTTCTCTTTCAGAGAAGAACTCATTAAGGGATTTCACCTCGAACTTCTCTCACAGAGAAGAACTCATTAATCAAGCGATTTCACCTCGAACTTCTCTCACAGAGAAGAATTCATTAATCAAGGGATTTCACCTCGAACTTCTTCACAGAGAACTCATTAATCAAGGGATTTCACCTCGAACTTCTCTCACGGAGAAGAATTCATTAATCAAGGGATTTCACCTCGAACTTCTCTCACAGAGAAGAACTCATTAATGAGGATCACAGATACTGAGACTCCTTCTCAGCTAGGGTTGTATTCTCCACCATACCAAGCTTATCTTGAAAGTACTCAAACTTTATCCTGGAGAGAGGCTTGGTGAGAATGTTTTCCGTCTGCTCATCAGTGCTAATATACCTCAACTGTATAGCTTTCCTCAATACCATATTTCTCTAATATAGTGGTATTTGATCTCAACATGCTTGGTTCTGTCATGAAACACAAGATTGAGAGAAAGCTTCACATAGCTCTGGTTATCACAATGAATGATAGTAGGCTCCATTGATTGTCCAAACAATCTTGCAAGGAGCTTACGAAGCCACACTGCTTCCTGAGCTTCCACACAAGCTGCAATATACTCTGCCTCTGCTGTACTCAATGCTACAGATGACTGTTTCTTGCTGCATTAGGAAATCATAGCAGATCCCAAACATAAGCAATATCCAAAGGTGCTCTTCTGATCAACAACACAACCTGCCAAAACAAAATCTGTATAACCATGTAGCTCCAGGATCACACCTAAAGAATATCTTAGCCCATATCCAACTGTGCCACACAAGTATCTCAGGATATGCTTCACTGCAACTAGAAGTATGTGCCTTGGTTCACACATGAACTTGACAAAATGCACTTATTGCAATTTGGTCTAGTATAGATACATCAATGATCCAATCAATTGACTATACATAGTAGGATCCACCAGATCTGAACTAGCTGCAGCGTCCTTAAGCTTCTAAAAATTGGTTTCCATATATCAACATAAAGAACCAAGATCAACTAGATTACCATCTTCTTCAGGTTCAGTAGGCTCCCTTTGAATCTTCAAGCACTTGCATCAACTTTCTGACATCTTCGTTCAAGATTGCCTGCAACACTTGCCTCAGTGCACACCTCTGGTATAGTAGAGAGTTCAGGGTAGACCTCCTCGACCTCATAGTAGATTACTCAATTCTGAATAGGTTTGCGGAGCTACCAATATCAAATCCAGATGATTGTCTTGTGCAATTTTGATCTTAGCAGCTGAAGAGGTCTTTCAAGGATTTAACACTTGGCCTTGCAACACTGCAACCTTCACTTCTTCTCAGTGAGTCACAAAACTCCCTCTTGATCCCTGCTTCAGAGATTGCAAAGAAGACTTCTGGAAGTGAACTCCCTCTAGTTGTTAAATTTAGTGATCAGATTTAATGCACAAAAATTTAATTCAAAATCAGACACAATACACATCAGATACCCTGGGAAAACCCTCCTCTTGAGGGAGAAAAACCCAGCCAATAATATCTCTTATATTATTGATTCACAAATGAAAAAATCTCCTTTACAATAGAGGCTGATAAGTAAGCCAAAAAATCAGTATCACAGACTGATGTAAGTACAGGACTGAGTGATACAAACTACTTGAATATTTCTGCCTTATAATCAGATCTCAATCTGCACTTTACAAACTCGCACTGCTCTGAAGATGAATAAGAAGGCTAATGAATTCGATGATGAACAATGAGAGAAATGAATGGATATATATACATGTATTGAGAGAGGTCGCACCTCTTCAATTATCTCCAAGTCGGCCTTCATAAGTAATATATATTTTATAATCAAGAAGTCGGCCATCTATAATAAATGAAATTCCTTCATAGAGAATTGCGCCTAAGATAGAATGAGGTCGGCCTCATACAATTCTTCATTAATTGAAAATCACGCCTCTTGATGCATATAAATTAAATAGCCTCTTAGCTATTATTTAATTTAACAAATAAGGTAAAGGAGATGGCTGGAAGTAATGACCGAAGCTGCATTTAAACATCAACACTCCCTCTCAGCTAGGGAGGATACTTCTAGCTGCACAAGGCAAATCACCTCATCGTGATGCCTAGTACTATGGCTACAACCATAAGTGAAAAGAAGAATATAACCTCATCGTGATATTAGATATCGCCTCAACACGATATCAACCATAATGGCTACAACCATACTATGGTGTGTACAAGTGTTCATCACTTGCGTGATGTTGTCACCTCAACATGACTTTCACCATGGCTCTCCCAAAGGGTGAAACACAAGTACAAGATGTTGTCATGGAGTCACACACATGACATCCACCATGGCTCTCCCAGAGGGTGGAAACAAGGGCTTTCACCTCAAATCTCTCTCAAAGAGAAATGCATTAACAAGGGCTTGCACCTCAAATTCCTCCGTCTCAGAGGAAAATGCATTAACAAGGGATTTCACCTCGAACTTCTCTCACAGAGAAGAACTCATTAATAGGCTCACTGATGCTGAGACTCTTTCTCAGTTAAGGCTTTATTTTCTACCATACCAAGCTTATCTCGAAAGTACACAAACTTGATTCTGGAGAGAGGCTTGGTGAGAATGTCTGCCGTTTGCTCATTTGTGATGATAGACCTCAATTGTATAGCCTTCCGCAATACCATATCTCTAATATAGTGGTACTTGATCTCAACATGCTTTGTTCTGTCATGGAACACAAGATTGATAGATAGCTTCACGTAACTCTGATTGTCACAATGAATGATAGTGGGCTCCATTGATTGCCCAAACAATCCTGCAAGGAACTTACGAAGCCACACTGCTTCCCGAGCTGCCGTACAAGCTGCAATATACTCTGCCTTGGCTGTACTCAATGCTACAGATGATTGCTTCTTGCTGCACAAGGATATCATAGCAGATCCAACCTGAAGAATATCTCAATCCATATCCAACTGTGCCACGCAAGTATCTTAGGATATGCTTTGCTGCAACAAGATTACCATCTCCTTCAGGGTCAGCAGGCGCCCTCTCAATCTTCAAGCACTTGCATCAACCTTTTAACCTCTTCGCCCAAGATTGCCTGCAACACTTTGACTTAGATAAATGTTTTCCAGCGCACACCTCTGGTATTGTAGAGAGTTCAGGATAGTCCTCCTTGACCTCATCCCAGATCTCACTATTTTGAATAGGTTTGTGGAGCTACCAATGACAAATCCATATGACAGTCTTGAGCAATTATGATCTCAACAGCTGAAGGGATCTTCTAAGGATTTAGCACCTAGCTTTGCAATACAGTAATCTTCACTTCTTCTCAGTGAGTTACAAAACTCCTTCTTGACCCCTGCTTCAGAGATTGCAAGGAAGACTTCTGGAAGTGAACTCCCTCTAGCCATCAACTCAGTCCCATGACTGCAAGTTGTGATTTCACGCTTGATCATTTCTTTGGTCGGAATGACTTCCTCATAAGATGCCACAAGCTTTTCATCATTGAGCAATCTCTCATTACCTTCTTGCTCCTAGATTTGTCCTAGAAGCATTTTAGATAGAGATTACTAACAGTTTATAACTATCCAAAGAAAAGACTAGAATCATACAAAGTTTACTATCTCAGGTTATGAACAATATTAAAACATGAATAAATAAATCAACAGAAAAGAGAAATATATCAAAAGATCAGAATGAAGGGATAAGGAAACTTATCTTTATTGAATTTTGATATAACTCTTTCTTCCAACTTTTACTCCTCTCGAGAGTGCCAAGCTCAACAAAACAAAAAACAATCTGCACAACTACAGATTTCTTGAATGCATTATGCGGTTAGCATGTAGAACCAACTCTCTCCAAGAGTTCAAGGCTCTATCACAGATCATGCATTTAGAGAATGATATCGATGTGACCAATCACCATCGAACTTTCAATTCTCTTTTTATTTCAGAGTCACACTCAGAAATCTTCACAACCAACATGAAATGACTAGCAATAAATGAAATCTTCAAAGGATCTTACGCTAGTGAACACAATTCAAGAGAAACCACTATCTCTCTTTACTAATTACAAGATCCAAATAAAAGATATAACTTAACAATCAAAGAATACTTATCTCTTTAAATATTCTGATGGATGCAAGATACGCTGCTTTTGAGCACAAATCAGCGCACAACTTTCACGGCTTGAACACAGGCCCATGACTTAGAATAGAATTCCCTAGAATCCTTCTGAGGAGAGAACTTATTGACATCCAAATGAAGCATGCTGATTAGGCCTGGTTGGGCAATCCTTCGCATAGTGACCAAACTCGTCACAACGAAAGCATTGGACTTGGGAGAGGTCCTACTTCTTCTTGAGTGCGGGAGCACCATCTGACCCTTTATCTCTATTCCTCTTGAAGTATCCTTTCTTTCCTCTTTTTCCTTTCTTCTCCGATGATTGAGCGGAAAGAACATGAATGTATTCATTCGTAGTGCTTCGACCAATACCTCTCGCAGCCAACCTAGACTCTTCTTGAATGCAATCCACCCTCAAACGATCAAACTTGGGAAGTTTCAATCTCGCGCTGATTCCTTGAATGTAAGACTCCCAAGATGAAGGAAGACCATTAAGAGCCAACATGGTCAAATCCTTGTCATCAACAATATGACCAATGGTAGAGAGCTGATCTCTCAATTCGGAAATCTTCATGAAGTAGGTGATGACAAATTCTCCTTCTGCCATCTTAACATGATGAAGTTGTTGCTTCAAGGCAAGTGCCCGACTGGTGTTCTTGATTTCGTACATTTCCTCCAGTGTCTTGAACATCTCCCTTGCAGTCTTCAACTTGGAGACAATTGGAACAATATGATCCTTGACGGAATCAACCAACAACTTCTTCGCTTTGATGTCTTTCTTCTTCCATTGCAACTTCTCTTCTTCCTCTTCAGGTTCGGGAACTTTGGTCTCCACAAACTCTGCCAAATCATTCTCCTCCAATGTGAGCATGATTCTAAACCTCCATGAAGTGTAGTTTGATGCTCCCTCAAGTCTATCTTCGATCTTCAATCCATTCACCATCTTGATTGATGTAGAGATAGACAAAGAATTAAGACGAAGAGAAAAGAGTATCGCTGTAAATCTGATCACGATCTTCTTAAACCCGCTTTGATACCATGTTAAATTTAGTGATCAGATTTAATGCACAAAAATTTAATTCAAAATCAGACACAATACACAGCAGATACCCTGGGAAAACCCTCCTCTTGAGGGCGAAAAACCCAGCCAATAATATCTCTTTTATTATTGATTCACAAATGAAAAAATCTCCTTTACAATAGAGGCTGATAAGTAAGCCAAAAAATCAGTATCATAGACTGATGTAAGTACAAGACTGAGTGATACAAACTGCTTGAATATTTCTGCCTTATAATCAGATCTCAATCTGCACTTTACAAACTCACACTGCTCTGAAGATGAATAAGAAGGCTAATGAATTCGATGATGAACAATGAGAGAAATGAATGGATATATATACATGTATTGAGAGAGGTCGCACCTCTTCAATTATCTCCAAGTCGGCCTTCATAAGTAATATATATTTTAGAATCAAGAAGTCAGCCATCTATAATAAATGAAATTCCTTCATAGAGAATTGCGCGTAAGATAGAATGAGGTCGGCCTCACACAATTCTTCATTAATTGAAAATCACGCCTCTTGATGCATATAAATTAAATAGCCTCTTAGCTATTATTTAATTTAACAAATAAGGTAAAGGAGATGGTTGGAAGTAATGACCGAAGCTGCATTTAAACATCAACACTAGCCACCCACTCAGTCTCATGGCTGCAAGTTGTGACTTCATGCTTGATCATTTCTTTGATTGGGATGACTTCCTCACAAGATGCCTGAAGCTTTTCATGACTAAGCAATCTCTCATCACCTTCTTGCTCCTAGAAATGTCCTGAAAGCATTTTAGAGAGAGATTACTAACAATTTATAATTATCCAAAGAAATATCAAGGCTAGAATCATACAAGGTTTACTATCTCAGGTTATAGCATAAATACATAATAATTTATGAGCAATATTAAAACATAAATGAATCAACCTATAAGAGAAATATATCAAAATATCAGAATGAAGGGATAAAGAAACTTATCTTTATTGAATTCTGAAATAACTCTTTCTTCCATCTTTTACTCCTCTCGAGAGTGCTAAACTCAACACAACAAAGGATAATCTACACAACTACAAATTTCTTGAATGCATTATGCAGTTAGCAAGTAGAACCAACTCTCTCCAAGAGTTCAAGGCTCTATCACAGTTCATGCATTAGAGAATGATATGGATGTGACCAACTAATCACCATCGAAATTCAATTCTCTTTTTATTTCAGAGTCACACTCAGAAATCTACACAACCAGCATGAAATAACTTGCAATAAATGAAATCTTCAAAGGATCTTATGCTAGAGAACACAGTTCAAGAGAAACCACTATCTCTCTTTACTAATTACAAGATCCAAATAAAAGATATAACTTAACAAATAAATATTACTTATCTCTTTAAATATTCTGATGGATGCAAGATATGTTGCTCTTGAGCACAAATCAACACAAAACCTTCACGGCTTGAACACAGGCACATGACTTAGAATAGAAATTCCCTAGAACCCTTTTGAGGATAGATCTCATTCACATCCGCAAATGAAGCATGTTGATTAGGCTTGGTTGGGCAATCCTTTGCATAGTGACCAAACTTGTCACAACGAAAGCATTGGACTTGGGAGAGGTCCCACTTCTTCTTGAATGCGGGAGCACCATCTGACCCTTTATCTCTATTCCTCTTGAAGTATCCTTTCTTTCCTCTTCCTTTCTTCTCCGATGATTGAGCGGAAAGAACATGAATGTCTTCATTTGTAGAGCTTCGACCAATACCTCTTGCAGCCAACCTAGACTCTTCTTGAATATAGTCCGTCCTCAAACGATCAAACTTGGGAAGTTTCGATCTCGTGCTGATTCCTAGAATGTAAGACTCCCAAGATGAAGGAAGACCATTAAGAGCCAACATGGTCAAATCCTTGTCATCTACCACATGACCAGTTGTAGAGAGCTGATCTCTCAACTCCGAAATCTTCATGAAGTAAGCAATGATCGATTCTCCTTTCGCCATCTTCACATGATGGAGTTGTTGCTTCAGTGCAAGAGCCCGAATTGTGTTGTTGATTTCGTACATTACCTCCAAAGACTTGAACATCTCCCTCGCTGTCTTCATCTTAGAGATGATAGGAACAATATGATCCTTTACGGAATCAACCGGCATCTTCTTTGCCTTGATATCTTTCTTCTTCTATTGAAATTTATCTTCCTCATCCGTAGGCTCGGGGACTTTGCTCTCCACGAACTCCGCTAATTCGTTTTCCTCCAAGGTGAGCATAATTTTGAATCTCCAAGATGTGAAGTTTGATGCTCCCTCAAGTCTATCCTCAAGCTTAAGACTGATCACCATCTTGACAAAGAGATAGTAAACAATGATGAGTAAAGAGTATCCCTGTAATAACAATCTGATCAAGATCTTCTTCAAACCGGCTCTGATACCATGTTAGTTTTATGATCAGATTAATGACACAAAAATTTAATTCAAAAATCAGACACAATAACATAGCAGATACCCTGGGAAAACCCTCCTCTTGAGGGAGAAAAAGCCAGCAACAAATATATATCTCTTATATATATGTAATGGCAACAATACACTTTACAATGTGGCCACACACAAGGCCAATATTCAGCACCAACAATGGCTGTAACGACAGATAACAGTCTGCCCTTCCTTGAACACAATTCTGCACTTGTAAAGATTCACAATCTGCCTTCAAAGAAATTTGCACTAGAAGGAAGGATCTGCTCTTGATAGAAATCGCACTTAAGAGAAGGAATAATCGAACTTGCTTGATGATAAAATGGAGTGAAATGACCTATATATATATATATTGATAGAGAGGTCGCACCTCTAGAAGTACTAAGTCGGCCATCGAAAGAGAAAATATAATTACAAATAAATGCTGAGTCGGCCACCAAGAAAATTACAAATAATAATAAATATGATTACAAAGGAGGTCGGCCATCTTAGAGATATGTTGCCATTAGATAATCACAAATAAATAAGGAAGTATGAAGCCCGAAGCTGCAATAACATTAACACATACCTCCTAGGAAAGATTCAAGGATTCAGTTTCGTGTTTGAAAGATAACACCTAGCTGGATATGAGATTGCTTCTCATTCAGAGATTGCAGATGGAGCATCAATGTTGAAGTTTTTGGTGATTATTTCAGTTTAATGTTTGCTGGTTTTTGTATGGCTGAAGATGATTTCCATTTATAGCTCATTGAGTGATTTTATTTTGCTTATGGGTATTTCTCCTAATGATTTCTATGCTAGTGGCGCCCCCTTTGGTTCAATTTCATATTTTATTTAGGACTCTTTGATTTTATGGAAAGGTCGCCCTCTCCCTAGGGCCATACCATTTCCTCTTTTTCATCATTGGAACTCGTGCCTTCTAGTTGGTGGCTGTTTTGCATTGTATCACTCTTGTTTGCTGGTCGCCTTGCATATTGGAAGTGTTGTTTCAGCTTTGGGGTGCATTGGATGAATATTGTGAGAGAAATGATCATTTTGTTGATGTACAGTTGGCTGGTCTGAGTGTTTCAGTTTGCTGGTATTTCACATCAGACTTTGATACTTCCATTTCATGTTATATTTTTGGGTCTTCTATTTACATTTTGTAAAGAGATATATAGTTTTGACATTGCAGTTGATTCAGAGCAGATTTCTAATGAAAATTCATTGTAATAAGCTCAGTGTAAATGCTGGTTACAATAGTACTGTATCAGCTTTCTATCATTAGCATATTTTCAATTGTAACTCTCTTATTTCACCCACTGAATAAGTGGAGAATCCCCACTGCTTAAGTGGATGCAAAAGCGGATGCCTGTTGTTAGCAGATGAATTGTTCTTTTATTGTAATAATTTCCCCCCACTGAATAAATGGTAGTGTGGAATTCTCATGGTTAGATCACCGCCTGCTCATTTTATTTTCAGCCTTGCAATTGAGTTCAGTTTATTGCTAATGATCCCATCACCATATGCTATCACCTCGCCTTCAATAGGACCTTGGTGAACATTCTTGGTGAAGGTTACTTTCAAGCTGATTATCTTTTGGGAGTAACGCTAATCTTTGATGTTGTGTTGGATTTTGTGGTGAAAAAATTGGGAAAAAACTAAGGGGCTTATTTCATTATGTGTAACTCCTGTGTCAATCAATGCCACAATTCACTGCCCCTTAAGTACTCCTCTAATGCGAAGAGACTCATTCTTTTGAAAGCTATGAAGTTGTACAAGCTTCCCATTTTTGTCCTCTTGCTTCCCAAACTCTTCTGGTGCCTTTTCATCTTCACTTTTCTCTGAATCAGATTGCTGGTCTGATTTTTCTGATGCACTTTCTTCTCTTGAATAGTACTCTATTAAGAGTGCTTTTCCCTTAGCTGAACATTTATGACCCTGGGACCAAGGCTTCCTACATGTGAAACATAAATCCTTCCTCCTTAGCTCATTTAATGTCCCATTTTCAATCCTAGTAACATGTTTCTTAGGCTGTTCATGTTCCCTTGTGACTTGTTTTTTTATCCTTATAATGTAGAAACGAATTCATTTACTCTAATCCCTCTCTAAAACCCTCACAACAATAGCTAAAACAAAATAAGGAGATTGCAAATTAAACTTGTAATTGTAAACAAATCTACTGACAAGAATTAGAGACTAAGGGTTCTATATGTATTCTCAGATTCCAGAATTCTACCAAAAATCCTAAGACACAGTTTTTCGACTTCCAGATTTATTGATATTCAATGTGCTGAATGCAGAACATTATCCGATTTCTATATCTGCATATCAAGGAAGGATTCGCCATAAGTATGTGAGGAAACCCTGCCTCTAAGAGACACGTCTCATGAGAGGACGTGTCTCCACAAGTGGAGACACGTCCACTCATGGGACGTGTTCTTTAGAGCGCGGGTTAAGATAAACACACAGTTAATGATTCGTTAGTATAACACATATACTAGATGGCGATTAAGAATATAAATTCCGATTCAGAATATAACATCAAATATAATTCGGATTTTATACTCATAAATTCGTTTGATATGATTTCCAGAAAAATAAAGATAAACTCAATCAGATATGAATGACGATGGTGCTTGCAGCAATCGTCCTCCATATCTGACCGACGCTATCATTCATTAACACTCCCTCTTAGCTAGGGAAGATATTTCAAATCAAATAACTAGAGATATCACCTTAACACGTGATATCTAAGACATGGTATGATTTCTCAATATTGTCAAGTCACATGACATTCTTCATATCATATCTTTATTATGGTATGTGCACTGACATCAAGTCACATGATGTCTACCATAATTCATGGCATATCCACGGATATAAATATCCACCATGATTATCTCTTAAGGATCATAATGATCTACAAATGATATCAAGTCCCATGATATCAATAAGAGATACTATCATGACATGTCCATTAATATCAAGTCACATGATATCTATCATGATAGTTTAATCATTGTAGAGTCGTCACTTTACAATGTCAATTACAAGTGTTCATTATTAGAAAGATCGTCACCTTTCAATAATGCACACAGGGGAGTAGGCCCATAAAGTCATGGAGTCACACACATGACAAAAGAGTTTACACATTAAACATCTTTATATATATTAGTACAATTTATAAACAATTTGTATTTCAAACATAAATAACAAATTACATTTCAACCATACCAAGTTTCTTCTTGAAGTGCTCCACCTTGATTCGGGAGAGAGGCTTGGTGAGAATGTCTGCAGTTTGATCATTTGTACTAATATACTCCAACTGAATTACTTTCTTTTCCACCATATCTCTTACATAATGATAGGGGATCTCAATGTGCTTCGATCTATCATGAAAGACAGGATTTACAGAGAGTTTGATGCAACTTTGATTATCACAATGAATAATTGTAGGATTCAAGGGCTCACCAAAGAGTCCCACAAGCAATTTACGAAGCCAAACTGCTTCTCTTGCTCCCATTGAGGCTGCAATGTATTCAGCTTCTGTTGAGCTCTGTGCAACTGAAGATTGTTTTCTGCAAATCCAAGAGATCATAGCCGATCCTAAACTGAAGCAACATCCTGATGTGCTTTTTCGATCGGTTACACTTCCAGCCCAATCTGAATCAAAGTACCCATGAAGATCTAGTTGATCATTCTTGTAAAGAAGACCATATCCAATAGTGCCTTGAAGATATCTCAAAATATGTTTCACAGCCATTAAGTGAATTTCCTTTGGCTCACACATGAACTGGCTGAACATTCCTTTGATAAAATATTAGGTGCAGGTGTTAACCGTTACATCAAGGATCCAATCATGCTGCGTAAAGGGTTGGATCTGCACATGGATTCTCTGCTGCTTCTTTCAATTTGTGAAGGTTGGTTTCCATAGGTGTAGACATCGGTCTACAGTCCAACATTCCAAATCTTTTCAGAATATCAATAGTATACTTCCCTTGGTTTAGTATAATGCCCTCTGATTTCTGCCATACTTCTAAACCTAGGAAGTAGTGTAGAATGCCTAAGTCTTTCATGTCAAATTCAGAAATTAGATCCTGCTTCCCTTGAGCAATGAGGTGATCTTCTCCTGTTATCAGCAAATCATCAACATATAAAATAATTATTAGCATATCACCTTTGATTACCTTGAAGTAGAGATTGGAGTCGGCCTCATTCTTGGAAAATCCTAATCCCAAGAGATAGCTGTCAATTCTTTCATACCAGACCCTGGGAGCCTGTTTAAGTCCATAAAGAGCTTTCTTCAGTCTCATACATGTGAGTCAGGTTTATGTATCACAAAACCTTGAGGCTGTTCCAGATAGACTTCCTCTTCAATGGTTCCATTCAGGAAGGCAGTTTTCACATCCATTTGATGGATCTTCCAACCTTTAGCTGTTGCAATGGCTAACACTGCTCTCACTGATGTGTAACGGGCAACAGGTGCAAATGTTTCTTCGTAATCAATGCCTTCCTTTTGAGAAAAACCTCTTGCCACAAAACGTGCTTTATATTTTTCTATACTGCCATCAGCAGCATGCTTGATTTTAAAGAGCCATTTGGAAGAGACAACAGATTTCCCTTTTGGTCTAGGCACTACATCCCATACATCATTCTTTAGAATGGACTGATATTCCTCCGTCATTGCATCTTTCCATGCTTGATGTCTGAAGGCTTCTGAAACACTGACAGGTTCGGAGTTTATGATGTCGTTCATAAGAGCAACATAGCTAGAGAAGCGTTTGGGTCTTTTGCTCTCCCTGAACGTTCCTTTGGGTGCTGCATGATTCTCTGCTTCTTTGATCATCTTCTTGGCCCAAAGTGGTCTCTTTCTGCCGTTGACATCTGTATTCTCATTTGAAGTAGAAGGAAGTTCATGTGACATTTCCTCAGGATGCTCCCTCTGAATCTCAGGAGCAAGTTCCATTTCAGGTACTCTAGGGGAATAGGTTTCAGTCTCACTAGAACTTCTTGCCCTCTTGAATGCAATGTCTTCTTCAAAGATAACATCCCTGCTCAATTCAATTTGTTTCTGCCCGGGTATGTATATCCTGTAGGCTTTGGAGGTTTCACTATATCCCATAAATATCCCTTTCTTTCCGGAAGGTTCAAGTTTGAATCTCTTCTCCTTGGGCACATGAATATAGACGGGACAACCAAAAATCCTAAAGTGACTAATGTCAGGTTTTATGCCAGTGAAGGCTTCTTCAGGAGTTTTGTTGTCAAGATGAGAATGAGGACATCTATTTTGGATGTAGACAGCAGTCCTAGAGGCTTCAGCCCAGAAATAGGTTTCAATGTTTTGGTCAAGCAACATTGCTTTGGCAGCTTCTACAATGGTTCTATTTTTTCTTTCAGCAACCCCATTTTGTTGAGGGTTGTAAGCCACTGTGAACTCCCTCTTAATTCCAGCACTCATACAGAATTCCTTAAAAATTTCAGAGGTGTATTCTTTCCCATTGTCTATCCTTAAGGTTTTTATTTTCTTTCCGGAGAAGTTTTCAGAGAGGGCTTTAAACTCTTTGAACCTTTTGAGGATTTCTATTGACTCTTTACATTTAAGGAAATAGATCCAGGTTTTCCTAGAGAAATCATCTACAAATATGACATAGTATAGAAATCCTGCTTTAGAGGGTACATACATGGGTCCACATAAGTCTGAGTGAACCAATTCTAACACATTTAGGGTTTTGCTCAAACTATTTGGAAAGGACCCCTTTGTATTCTTTCCTAAGGCACAACCTTTGCAAGTTCCTTCATGAGATGGTTTTAACTTAGGTAAGCCTGTTACAAGTTTTCCTACAGAAGGTAGGGCACGGAAATGAAGGTGTCCTAATCTTCTATGCCAAATCTCATTTGAATCAAAGGTGTCAAGGGTAAGGGCTTGATTGACTTCAGTGCAAAGTTTGTAAAGGTACCCTTGTCTCACACCTATGATTTGGGCTTTCTTGATTGTTGAGTTCTTAGGCCATGCTAGAACTTTCCCATCCATAAAGGTAACTCTATAACCATTGTCTTCAAGTGCAGAGATGGATATGAGATTCCTCTTTATACCAGGTACAAATAAGACTCCAGTGAGTTGAAGGGAGAGACCAGATTTCAATGTGATGGAACAAGTTCCAACCCCTTTTACTTGATGTGTAGAGTCATCCCCAATTGTTACATCTTCATCAGACTCTTCAGTCATAGTGTCTAAGTGTTCTCTAAACCCTGTGATGTGCCTCGAAGAACCACTATCAATTACCCAGTTGTTGATATTGTTAGATACTTGACTAGATAAGGCTGAATAGAACACAAAGTTCTCAGATTCATGATCTGAATTTGTCTTTCCTACTTTGGCAAAAGATGCTTGTTGCTTTGATCTGTCAGGGCATTTCATTGCATAGTGGCCATATTGATCACACCTAAAGCATTGCACTTGAGAGATGTCTTTCTTCTTAGAAGATCCCTTTCCATTGGAATTTCTCTTTCTTTTAAAAGATCCTTTCTTGTAGGAATTTTTCTTATTCCTTTTATTAGACGATGTGTTGAGTACATGAATGTCTTCATCTATGTTTTTCTGTTTGTTTTCTTTTGAGGAGAGTCTTGTTTCTTCTTGAAGGCAGTCAGTTCTTAGCCTGTCAAACTTAGGGAGTTTGGATCTTGCACTTATTCCTTGAACAAATGACTCCCATGAGTTTGGTAGGCCTCCTAGTGCAATTAGAGTTAATTCTTTGCTATCAATCTGATATCCAATTGTGGATAATTGATCTCTCAGTTCAATAATCCTCATGAAGTATGCATTAATGGACTCTCCTTTGTTTATTTGAGCATTGTTGATTTTCCTTTTTAAAGCAAGAGTCCTGCAAGTGTTGTTGATCTCATAAGTTTTCTCAAGAGATTTGAACATATGGTATGCAGTTTCATGTTTTGCTAGGATGGGCACTATATGATCCCTAACTGCATCTACAAGGATTTTCATGGCCTTTTCATTGTTTTCCACCCATTGAGTTTTCTCAGGTTCAGACTTAGGTTCCTCCAAATTTTCTCTCACAAGTGAGTCTAGCTTATGTTCCTTAAGGATCATCATGATTCTAAATTTCCATGATGTGAAATTGTCTGCTCCTGCAAGGCGATCTTCAAATCTGATCACACTTGACATTATGAAGAATGTGAGTAAATTCGATTTTTAGAAAATACGAATTTTCTAGAGCAAACTGATATTAGATTTGTTTGGGATTCGCACAACGTGGCTCTGATACCATGTAATTGTAAACAAATCTACTGACAAGAATTAGAGACTAAGGGTTCTATATGTATTCTCAGATTCCAGAATTCTACCAAAAATCCTAAGACACAGTTTTTCGACTTCCAGATTTATTGATATTCAATGTGCTGAATGCAGAACATTATCCGATTTCTATATCTGCATATCAAGGAAGGATTCGCCATAAGTATGTGAGGAAACCCTGCCTCTAAGAGACACGTCTCATGAGAGGACGTGTCTCCACAAGTGGAGACACGTCCACTCATGGGACGTGTTCTTTAGAGCGCGGGTTAAGATAAACACACAGTTAATGATTCGTTAGTATAACACATATATACTAGATGGCGAATGAGAATATAAATTCCGATTCAGAATATAACATCAAATATAATTCGGATTTTATACTCATAAATTCGTTTGATATGATTTCCAGAAATATTTCAAATAAAGATAAACTCGAATCAGATATGAATGACGATGGTGCTTGCAGCAATCGTCCTCCATATCTGACCGACGCTATCATTCATTAACAAAACTCAACAAATTGTTTGCAAATGAAACCATTGAATTTTTCTATTAAAGAAATCTGATTTCAAATGATTTTCAGTCATCAATGGACTGATGAACAACAATTAAAACCCTTACAAACGTCAAATATGCATATAAAATATCATTCAAACACAATCTATGCTCAACTATATGAGCTACTGCAAACTTATTCACCTTCTCATGTTAGTTTTATGATCAGATGTAATGAACAGAAAATTAATTCAAAAAATCAAACATAATAATACAGCAGATACCCTGGGAAAACCCTCCTCTTGAGGGAGAAAAACCCAACAACAAATATATATCTCTTATATATATGTAATGGCAACAAGTCTCTTTACAATGAGGCCAATCTCAAGGCCAATAATCAGCACCTTCACAAGATGCAATGATAGATAAATAATCTGCACTTCCTTGCAACTCAAATCGGCTTTTGAAGAGTTCGCAATCTGCTCTTGATGGCTTTACAATCTGCACTTGATGAATTCACAATCTGCTCTTGGTAATTCGCACTTGAGAGAAGAGAAGATACTTCAAACTTGCTTGTTCAAATGAATGGAATGAACTTGTATTTATACAATTTGGGAGAGAGAGGTCGCACCTCTTCATGCAAGGTCGGCCATCATAAAAATATAATTACAATTAATAAAATGCAAGTTACAAGGAAGGTCGGCCAAGATAATAATTACAATGTTGCTATGTGAAGCGCCTCTTCACATTAAATATTAATTATCATTAACAAATGATGTGTCTCTTGAGCAATCGCAATCTTTTATAAATTAAATAGCCCGAAGGCTATATTTAATTTAACCAATGATGTAAAGGAGATTGCTGGAAGAATACTACTGACGCTGCCATAAACATCAACATCTAGCACCTCAACTCCAACTACAACTCTTGTAGCTTCAACCCGCTGATCTAAAAACTTAAAGGGTTGTTGTAAATCAGTCCCATCCTGCAATAAACACTCAAGAACTTCAACCCGCTACAACTCCAACTACAACTCTTGTAGCTTCAACCCGCTGATCTAAAAACTTAAAGGGCTGTTGTAAATCAGTCCCATCTTGCAATAAACACTCAAGAATGCTCTCATAGAGAATGCTACGCCCTTGCCTTTCCTGTGCCTTCCATTCCTCTTCAAACCTTCATCAATGAAAATGGGTTTTTTGTTGCTTAACTCCTCCTGTCATAGAATTAATTTCATATTCTTTATTTTTCCTTCTCCAATATGGTATGCCTGCCCCTGTAGTTGCACATTCAGTCCCTCAAAAAGCAACTAAAACAATTAAAACATCCATTACCAACAGCCTACTAAAGATAGGAATTTCAGTTCTTTTCCTTTTCTTTTTGATTCCCGAAAAAGCATAAAAATCAAGGCAAGCTTGGGTGCCCAAATCCACAGTCCCTACTTTTTAGGGATCATGATGAAGTGTTTTAAACTCCATATTTTCAAATCCCTATGCCTCGTATAGCTTTTTAGGTAATTTGCAATTAAAAGATTTAAACCTGCTTTTTGCCTTTTCACCCACTATGTCAACTTGCCAATGTGCAAAGGAAATTTAATTGACAAGTTTAATTAATCAAAGATAAATCATTTGCCACCTTACAATATGGAATTTAAACCAAAATTAATTCACTCCAAAATCCAAAAATGCTCAACAAAATTAACCTCTTTTTGATTGACACAGGATTGCCAACTGCCATGGATGCTCTTGCATCACCTTATCTATGTTGTGCAGCAATCCATTGGTCTGAAATTTACTTTTGGATGTGGATGATTCCATGTCCCTTGCCTTCTTGATTGCTTCCTGAAGAGAAGGTGGGTTAAATGCTTTAATCCAACTCCTAAGAGGATCGGATACTATAAGCCTTCTCTCTGATATATCTGTCACTAACACAAATAATCTCTGAAAATCAGCAACATAGGCATCAACTGTACCCTACTGTTTCAACTGTGCTAACTCTTTAAAATGTAGCTGTGGGTCTTTTTTTATCAAACCTCTCAATTAACTTTTTCGTGAACTCTGCATTAGAGGTAATCTATGCATGTCCCATAGTGGCCATCCCATTGTACCACCACTCATGAGCAATCCCATCTAAATGAATAGAGGCATACTGTATGGACTCCAACTCTGGCATGGGGTTGAGAGTGAAGTAAGTGTCCAACTTTTGGACCCAAGCTCTTGCTGCCATCTTCCCAGACCCATTAAAGTATGGTAGATTTAGTTTTCCAACTTTCCTACGGAGATCATTATTTTGCTCTCTATTCCTCCTGTTGGGTGTGTGCCTCATTCTGAGATCAATATACTCCCGAAGTGATATATCCTTTTGGAACCCAGGCCCTGCATCTAACCAATCTTGTCTAAATTGATCCTGCTGTAGCTCTAGATTGGGTGGAGCATCTACTCTAGGTGGAAAAATAGGCATAAGAGGCCTTGCCATGGCTGCTCCATTTTGCTGATTGGCTCCTCTTCGCTGTCCTATATCATTACCTTGTCCCAAACAACCCAATCTCTGTATCAACTGTGCAAGTTGTTGGTTAGTCTCTTGAGCACGTTGGGCTGCTCTTCCTTGCCCTCTAACCACTGCATCCAAGAGTAACATCATCCTATCTGGTGGTGCATTTTGTCTTTCAGCCTCTTCTCCTCTTTCACCCATATTTTCTGAACTTGATGATTCAACTGAAAGAGATTTTGAGTGCTGTCCCTTTTCCTCAGAAGGCCAACGTTCCCACAGTTCTTCCTTTTTTCTCAACCTCTCTTGGTATCTTCTTTCCTGGTCACTAATGTTCATAGCTAGGTTTTACCCACTGGTTGGCAAGATGAATTGAGCTCCGATACCACTGTAATGATTGCCCTTGTTTTTTTTTGGTTATTTTCTGATTGCAGATTGTAAATGCTTGCAGATGTTTGTGTTTCAAATGCCATACATTGTTTTTCAAGCTTGCATAAAATAGATAACATGAAGTACAAAAAATAAGAGAGAACTTACTTGCAATATATAAATACTCAGAAATATATTTCTTTGATGTCAAACAGTAAATCAGACTTCTCTTATAATGAAATCAGACGTCTCTTATAATGAAATCAGACTCAGGAAATTATCAAATCAGACCTGGAAATGAGTTCAAACAGCAACATAGGTAACTCCAAACTTGCAATGAACAATGCCAATGAGATTAGCAGCAAACCCCTTTTTCCAACGCCAAGGACTAATATTTTCAGTCTCCAATGAAGGCAAAATATAGGCCTATACAGCAGGCCAGCAACATTGAAAAATCCACAATAGGGCGCCAGCTGAGAAGGGTGACCAGGACTGAAAATTCAGATTTAATTCAATAAATTCAAGTGAATAGTTGATGTGGGACGCCTTGATGAGGAGCTCCTGATAAACCAATACCCATAACTTGAACCCAAGCCAATATGAAGTTGTGATTCGATTACCAACTTCTGCCTTGGAAATGTAATGTTCAGAAAACACCCTGAAACAGCTTCATACCCTCAAAACCCTCCTTGAAACTCAATGCCATAATCAGACCTAACAAAAATGAGACCATTCACACCAAACCCAATAAGCAACACCTAAAATATATTCCAAAATCTTCATGATTCCTCACTGAAACTGAAAACTGTGAAGCACCAAAGTGACCCTTGAGTGGAATCACATCCAAACCAGCTAGGGTAGGTCTTGCACTACCAAAATCAGCTCCTGAATGAAGAGGGTTTTCATCCTCAACACCAAATTGTAGACCTCTAGAGAAAATCCAGTAGCATCCTGTTATGCAACTTACCTAGACATGTGCAAATAAGACTCCAAAATGATGTTATATTGACTCAATGAGAAATTAGGGCAACCAGATATGAATTCTCCTTTTCCCTCCAAAAGCCACGCCCCATTCCTTTGCTTTTTTAATTAAAATTTCTTTTTAAACTCTACATATCTCTCCCATTGGCATCCCACTTATCCGGCCTTCTAATTTGTTGCTTTATAAACACTTCAAATCATTGAACTAGGCACTAAGGTACAATTTGATGACCCCCTCCGATCCTCAACTTAAGTTATAAAATAACTTTATAAAAGCATTTCAAGAGAGGAATGCAATTATTAAAATAATCAAATCTTAGCAAAGCCAACGCCCAAACAGGAAAGACACTGCTGAATGAAGCCTAGTCAAGACCAGTTACGATAAATAGACTTACTATTTTTAGTAACTACTAGAAATAGTAAACACACTGAAAGCCCAAACTAGCATGAAAGCTGATTATCAAAGTGACTCACTATAAATAGTAAGTGCTTGAATTGACCCTGCTAAAAATAGTAAGTCCTGCTTGAAATACTGAAAACCTCCATAGAAAGGACTGGAACTGAGTTCCCTTACCAACTCCATTTAGCCTATAGAAATTTAGGAATAGGCTAAAGGATATCTCCACTAATTAGAGGCTAGGAGGGGACTGTAATATAGATCTTGGCCTATGTTATTCTTATTTATACTTCCACCATAGCAAACTTGGTCTGTCGAGTGTGTATCTTAATTAGGTACCATCCTACGACCCAGATGAGATCCAAAGTAATATTTCTACAGAATAAGCTGCCACATATAGTTGCATTATGGAATGTAAGGCAACTTTCAGTACAAGTTGTGAGGTAGTATGGATGTGGAGAGGATATTGTTTGACCTTCAACTTGATCAAATAGTATTAACTTGGCTATTTTGTAATGATCAAAGATTGCTCAAGTTGCTGAAGGATCTTGTTTATCATGTGAGAACAAAGCATATTGAAGTCCATTATTATTACATTTGATGGTTGATAATGAAGATGTTCATCTTTACTATTGTCCTACAAAGGCGTAGATTGCTGATGTAATGAACAAATCCCTTTGCAGAGACAAATTTGTAAAATTTACATATAAGCATGGGATTGTCTTTGGCTTAGTCATTAAAGGGGTATGAGATGAATTATAAAATTGATAGAATATTTGATAAATTATAGAGTATGTAGGATACCTTAGGTTGTTTGGATGAAAGCCAATTTGTAATGTCCCCTTTTTAGCTCGCCTCAGCTTCTCGTTGGATTAGCCTATTAACTGACCCTTAGCAGTTTGCAGCGTTTATCTCTCCAGACCCTTGGCATGTTCAGAGGCGATGTTATTCAGAGGTTTCTGGCTCCGTTTTGATGCACTTACTATTTATAGTAAGTCAGTTGAGTGATAGAGGCCAACCTTACTATTTTGGGTAAGGCACTTGGATGAGTAGAGGATTCAGTAAGTTATCTCCTGGCATTGACGGAGTCAGGGAATAATGATTATTGAGGGCGTTATGTAATGTTAATTAATATTAAAGTAAGACTTTAATAATAATTAATTATTTTAAAGTGCATATTATAATGTCTTATTTGACTTTATATTAATGGGCCATTTAATGATATAAGTTAAATTATAAAGTGACTTTGGAATGGGTGCCAAGTAATGATATATTATAAAGTCAAATCAAAAGCAAACATTATAACATATTTTAATGATTAAAAAGCACATTGGAAGTCGTGCTTTTTAATGGAGGTATAAAAGGCATCAAAAGAAAATGAAAAATTATTATTGAGGAATTTTTCAAACACTTGGCTTTTGTTGCTTTGGAGGAGAAACTAGGGGTTTTTTCCACATTTTGAGTTTTGGAGAATGTGATATCTTCTTGATTTAGCTACCTACAGGTGTTCAAGATCACCCAAGGGTTGCTTATACTAGGTGGCTACATCCAACGGTCATATTTGAGCAGATTGGAGAGATATTTTGAAGGGTTTGAAGAGATTGATAACATAAATCAAAGGTTATTTGGTTGTTGGTTATTCATTGACTGATATCATTGATTTTTGGGCCGTACTATTGTTGCAGCCAGGTTGTACAAGCCATTCCAGCCAGGCCGTACCATTCCTAGAAGGTGGCATTTGAGTTCTAGGGAGCAAACACCTTGTTTTCTAAGCTGCAAAGACTTCTATTAAGGGCGTGTAAATACATAATATCTGTTTGCTGCATTTATTTTTTGGAGAACTCATTGTTTGTTGCAAATCGACCACTCAAGGGTTTTGCTAGTTGTTGATTTGCATTTCCAGATTCTTGCAAATAATCTTGCTTAGCTTACTAGGTATGAGACAAGTGTAAAAGCTTACATAATTATATCTGTTTTGAAAAGAGTAATTTGTATTTGCTAAGAAGGTTTAATCTGAAATCAAAAGTATTTCATTTACTTCAGTATCGTCATTTGCATTGGTGTATGTTATTTTATGCTTTCTTGGTAATATCTTGCAAAACACAAAACAAAAGCAAATTGAATTGAAAACTCAAACAAACGCACCAACAGTTTTTGTTAGTAGATATCTCAACAAGGGGTGGGGCATTTTAGTGGTATCAGAGCGGTTTCTTGCCATCCTGTTGGGTGAGTCATTGAAATTCAAAACAAAGGAAATATGGCTTTAGATAAATCCACGTTTTAATTGATGCAAAATTTGTGTGATCTGATGAGGGATCCTGAAACTAAACGGGGATATTTAATGCTGTTTGGAAAATCTAAACGAAAGGATAAGAAAAAAGAACTGCTTCTAAATGATTTTCAGCTTACAGGTGATCATGGAAAAGGAGTTGCAGTAGGCAACGAGTTGGGTTCAGAGTGTGAGACACTACATGGGTCAACTCTTATTGATGAACATATTGGGAAAGCTAATGAGGAGTAGGTAGAAGAACATGGGTTCAAATCTGAAGTGATTGATGATGAGAAAGTTTCACATCATGATAGTGGTTTGGTAGAACCCCAACATGATATTATCAACACTAATGGAGATGATATCAACCTTGAGAACAATTCTAATTTTTGCAACATCAATCTGATTTCTTTGTGTAGTTAGGGTAAAAATTTAGGGAAAATGCATAAACGAATTATAATGAAACCCTAACAATGCACAATGAAGGACAAGATAACATGAAAATCAAGATAATTAATTCAAATGCAAACCGATCTCCATGCTAAACTTGATTGATCTCCATTGCTCTTCTCAACCTCACATGAGAATGCAAGATTTCAAAGGATTGTTGATGGAGGAATGTTGGTTGCTCATTTTCGCAGCATAACAATAAGATGTAGATGATAGAGGAAAAATAGATAGATGAAAGATGATGGATGAAAGATTGTAGAGATAATCCAACAAAGTAAGGGTACTTGAAAGCTCATCCATGCAAATGGCTTGGTTGTGGGTTAATTTATAGGTGAAGATGGGAGGATGAAGGGATAAAACTTTACTTTTTGTGAGCGGTAGTGGAATTAGAAAGTTGATTGTGCAACTTGGGAGAAGAAATGGAAGGTGGATCAAGTTATCTAAAGAGGAGAATGGAAAGGGGATCGAGTTAACTTAAGAGATGATTTAGAAAGTGAATCAAGTCATTTAGGGAAATAATTTAAATAATTTATAATTATTTAAATTATAAGAGATGTGAGAGGATAAGGGTTAATTTAAATAAATATTTAATTTATTTAAATATTTGGGGAACGTGGATTAATTAAATAGATAAAATTTATTTAATTAATTTGTTAAAGGATAAATGGATTAATTAAATAAATATAATTTATTTAATTAATTGGCTAGAGATTAAATAATAGGGATGATGAAAGGGGTTATGTGAGGTTTAGAATGAAATGTGTTGTAAGATGTCAAAAATGACGTCAAAAGTGAATGTCACAAGATATGGTCAGTTTTAGGTGACTACACTTTGCATCAGCATGAGATAACGACCATTACACATGAGGATGATGGTTGTGTGGGCTTGTCTAATGTTGATACTCAAGATTTGGGTGATAATGATGCAATATGGGTCATTGATTCAAGCCACAACAAGTTTCATTTTATCAATCAAACCTTGGAAGATGGGAATAAATCAGAAAATTTACTTATTGACAGTGTTCCACGGGGACGCGTCCCCCCTTGAATTTTTTTCTGTCCCCTCGTCTCAGACATTTTGGGGACTTGGAGACGCTAGGGAGACGTCCCTACGCCATCCCTCCATCGCCGTCGGGACGTGAGAAACGTCTCGGAAACCTGGGCATCTCCCGCGCAGGGATGTCAAAAAAGTTTTTTTTTAAATTTACTTTTTTTTTTGGGTCATTGTGCCTAGGGCCGAACCCTAAAGGCTTGTGGGACCCATCTCAAAGCCTCTAAATGAATTAAAAGTCTCCAATAGCTCATTTTTTTACTCACATATGCATTTGGTGTTTTGGAGCAGCTAAGTGAAGAAGAGGAAAACCAATGAGAAGAGTGAGTGAAAGAGTGAGTTTGAGGTGCTGCAAGTGCAAGAGGGGTGAGAAGGAGAAAGAAGAAGAAGAGGAGGAGCATTCTACACCAATTTTGAAGGATTTTTCAAGCACAAGGTAGGGTTTTATGACATTTTCTTAGTTTTTTCAATTTTTGTTTGTTTGTTTTGTTTTCCAAGTTTTTAGATTCATTTTGAAAATGTAGTTTGATGTTTGAAATGGGCATTGAAATGAAAATCAAAACATGAATATGAATTTGCAGCCATGTCTATGAAATTATGATTAAAAAATTAATCATAATTTCATATACATGGCTGCAAATGCATATTCATATTTTGAATTTTCATTTCAAGGCTCATTGTTTTTTTTTCATCTTTCCATCAAGATTCATCATGAAATTTTCAAATTTTATTTTCAACTTTGTTAAACTAGGCTGAAACTAGGCACTTATAGAATTTATTTGTTTATTGCAGTGTCACAATGAGCTCTCATGACATCAACATGAGTGAGGATGAGGTTCATTCACATAGTGATAGTGATCCTGAATATGCACCTGAGGCTGAGGGGGATGACCATGGGGCTGAGTATGAAGTCCAAACTAGTTCCATGGCAAGTGAAGCAAATACTTTACAATGCCCTTCTGCAATATTGGCAAAGTATGCTAGGGGTCTGTTGTGACAGCCTCACACATAAGCCCCACTCGTAGATGGGACCCGGTTGTCTACTAATTTTTAGGGTTTGTCTCCTTGCAAAGGTTTAGTGAGGTCGTCCTTATTGAGAGTTTGGTCCAGTTTGCAGAAGTTACTAGGAAGCCAAGTCATTGTCCTTGAATGTGGCGTAAGGCGTCATGGGGCCTTTCAGAGAGCCTAGAAAGCAGATCGCTTTGTGAATTAGGCCCAGTGCTGACACTTCTATTTTGGGGAAATTTGCTTTTTTCGATTTTTCATTTTCGGCATTTTTGGGCCAAACAAGGTTCCCTATTTTTTAGGGTTTTGCTTTTTCTATTTTTAGAAAAAGTTTCTATTTTTAGAAAGGTCTCGAATTCCAAAAATGCACTCAGAAGTTTGAAAAACTTGATAGAACTCTCAGAAAATCAAAGAGAAAATTTGAAAAATTATTGAAAAATCTGGAAAAACAAGTCAAAAAGCATGAAAAATCAGACCAAAAAACATTAAAATCTGGAAAAATCAGTTCAAAACCAATCAGATCTGAAGAGCAAAATCACAGAAAATTCACTCAAAAAAGATGGAATTCGTGAGAAATCTGGTTAAATCTGAAATTCGCCATGAAGAAGGTTCTTGAAATGTGGGACAGAAAGAGGAAGGAAGGTCTGGAAGCTTGTGAAGTCAAACCCAGCAGTGAAAGAAAAATGTCAAGGACTCTCTAAAGTCCGCCCTGCATGTCCTAATCTCCTCCAAAGTCCGCCATGTTCAAAATGTCAAGTGCCAAAGGGTTGTGAAGTCCGCCAGCTTGAAGGAAGCATATCCTAGTCTCCTCCAAAGTCCGCCATGCCACAAGGAAGAAGTGCAAGGACTATCCAAAGTCCGCCCCACTTGTCCAAGATGCTAGGAAAGTCCGCCATACACTTGCCAAGAGGTTGGAAAGTCCGCCTAGGCACATGGGAAAGAGAAAAATCAAAATTTTTGCTAAGTATTGGTGCCTAGCAAAGAAAATTTCGAAAATTTGCTAAGTGTGAGGGCCTAAAAAGGTGGCAAATCGATTTTTGGCTAAATATTATGACATTTCCAAGGGATAAAATGTTAAGCAAAGTGCCAAAAGACTTGGAAGTCCGCCATGCTCAAGGGAGAAATGTCTAGACCCATCTAAAGTCCGCCTAACCTTAGGCAAGATGTTGGTAAACTCCGCCCAAGCCTTGAAAGGCTAAGAAAACATTCTTTGAAGTCCGCCTTCACTTGGAAGATGCCTTGGGAAGTCCGCCTAAGCATGTGAGAGAGAAAATTTGAAAATTTCACTAAGTGTTTGGTGCCTAGTCAAGAGAAATTCGAAAATTTGCCTAAGTATAGAGGCTAAAGGGTGGAAAAATTAAGATTTTTGGCTAAGTGTTATGGCATTTTCAAGGGGCAAAGTGCTAAATTTGAAAGGAAAGTGCTAAAGGAAGTGCGCCATGATATGAGAAAAGTGGAAAAGACTTGAGCAAGTCTGCCTGGGATATGGCAAGGGATAAAATGGAATGTGCCTAGCATGAAAATGGAAGAGAAATTAATTTGCCCAAAGTTTGGATGTCTAGACAAAATTGGATAAAGTTGGTCAAAAAAAAAAAACACAAAGAAATGCACAAGGCAGAGAGGTATGAAAGTTCGCCCTTGGCTAAGAATAGAATTGTCAAGCGTCAAGGGGAATTTACTTGACAAAAGAAGATGTCCTAGACAAAGGATTTTGCCTAGAAAATTACATTTGACAAGAGAAAAGGTGACTTTGAAGAATAGGCTCGGTGAATTAAAATTTAAGCCTCGGCAAAGTGGGATCTGTCATAACGTTTGATGGCCAGGAATGGCAGAATTTTGGTTTGGCTAGGCGAGTGGAGACAAAATCAGGAAAATAAATTTTGGCCCACGAGAGAAAGCGAAGAGAAAATCAAAGTAGCCATGGGTCCAAAGCGAGCAGGTTGGAATAAATTAAAATATTTTAATATTTTAATAATTTATTTCCACTACTCAGAAATTTAAATGGCCTTGGACAAAATAAAGTTTGCCAGAAATGTTTCAGAAGAAGATAAATTACGCCAGGCAGAGATAAAATCCAACAGGCAAAATTAAAATTCGCCATGAATTTTGAAACTTGGAAGGGTCGAATTTAATTAAATATTTAATGTTTTCTTTCAAAATTCGAAAAATCAAAGATAAACATTAAGCCAAAAATCGAATTTTTAAAGATCAATGAGATTTGCTTGGATAAGCTCGAGACGGATTCTTTTTGAAAAATAAAGGAAACCTGCCTATTTGAACAAAAGAAAACAAATCGAGATCGAAAGAAAAGATGGCAGTTGCTAAAACAAATTAAGCTCTTCAGCATTATAATGAGTTTCAGCAACTCATTTTTTCACACACAGCTGAAGAGAAATTTAATATCTCTCGGAATTCTCAGGCAGTTGATTGTTCAGTAGGCAGGATCGAATTTTCCAGAGGGTGAAGTAATGTTATGCTGAGAAAGAATTTTCGCGGGAAAGGAAAAGATTTATTTTGAATTCTTCTGTGCAAGAGGGGCGCACTTCATTAATTGCTTTTTGGAGTAAATTATCAGATTTTAAATCTGATTTGCAGCCAGCAGTTCTTCATTGAGGTTTGATGTTCAGTCAAATAAATTCACCATTCTTCTGTCTTTTCATATTGGCGAAAGTTCTGGCCAAAATCTTAACTTCGTCCATTTACTTTCAGCTTGCTTTTTCGCAGCAATTTAATTATTTAACTGGCTGAAAGCAAATTTTCGAATCCAAGGCATGAGAATAAATTATTTGAAAAAGTCTTTGTATTAATGTTAATCTTTTGGACTGCAGGTTGACGACCATGGCAGGTGAACCATCAAAGAAGCTGAAAATGAAGTTCGCCAGCAAAGGTGCTCAGCGGGAGACTAAAGTCATTTCAAAATGGAAGAATGTCGTAGACACCGATCTCGGACATGTCGACTTTGATGAGTTTAAGAAAAAAATGTATGGACAGAATGGACTTCCCACACCGATAGCCAAACGGATAGTCAGAAATGGGATTTTTCAGGCAGCTGGATTCCCACTGGCGATGGATTGTGCAGAATTGATGGTGGAATGTGCTATCCACTATGATGCTCAGAAGAGGCAGATAGTCGCACCTGATGGCAGAATTTTGGCACACTTGAGCGAAGTGGTAATTCAGGAAACCTTCGGCATCCCAGAGCATTCACGGACGGTCTATAAGACCAAGGAAGAAGCCAAGAGGTTATATGACAACAAGCCCGATTTGTGCGCCACAACAGTTAACAAGGTGTGGATGGACAAGCCTAAGCCATCAATAAAGAAGATGCCCAAGAGACCCCGCCGGACAGATTTCAAAGAAGATTTTGGAGACATCATCTTGATGCTGAACAGGGTAGCCGGCAACCCACAAGGTGCCTTTTTCGAGAGCTGGATGTACTATTTCATAGACGAGATCACTTCTGGCGTCAAAATGTTCAATTGGTCACGGATGATAAGTGACAACCTCCACGAGCAATTGATCAACCTCGAAGAGACTAAGTCTTTTCACATGAGCTCATATATTGTATACTTGTTGGCCAGATCATACAAGTATCCAGGACTAACTTGCATGGGCAAAGTTGGCAGCGGAGAAAACGAGCTCAGACCTTACGACTGCTACCCACAGCTCCAATTGAAGGAGAAGTCTCACTTCAGAAGGGTGCATGATGCCTTCCTAATGCATATTACCATAACACTTCAAGGAGGAGTACATCAGAGATTGACTCATGAGGCGAAAAGTTTAATCAGTAAATACGGATCCTGGTTCATCCAGTTCCCGAAATTCACATATATCAGGATCCAGGGATTTACTGGAAATCCCTATAAATTGCCCATTTATCCGACAAATCGGATGATTTTGCTCGAGGTCCTAAGACAGTTAGAGGAGTATCAGAACATCCAGAGGCCAACCAAGAAGGCATCTGTCACATTCCCATTTTTCATCGGGAATATGTTGGAGTATTGTCCATTAGCACAGGTAGCTGAGAGTGCAAGGTTGGAGATCCAGTGGTATCCGTTTACAGCCTACAAGTCCAGGGTCAACTTTGACCCGCATCATAATATTCGGACAGTAGAGGGGAGAAAGTACAAGCACAGAGTGGAACTGGAAGATTTCTGGGCTAATGCCGCCGATGAATACGAAGTTAGGAGGAGACTATGGTCCAGAATGCCACTAGACTTCATGAGGGCAATTGAGTTTTGTCGGGTACCTAACCAGTTGCAGGACGATGGGAACTACATCCAGCCACGCTTCGAAGAGAGTCGACCTCTTCCTCCCGTGAAGTGGTCGGAACCTGAGCATGCAGACTTGGCGACCTTGATGAGACCAGTGACTAAATACTTTCAGTGGTGGGTTGACTATCATGCCCAAGAAATGAGACAGAGAAAAATCACGCTCACATATGATCTACTGAGCGAGTCAGAATCGTATTCTTCTAATGCCGGTGCATCCCATCAGGATTTGGTTGGGATTGGAGAGAAGAGGAAGGAAATAGTCCCAAGTACAGAGCCTGCTTCCAAAAGGCATAAGGGAGAGCCATCTCGTTCAGCAGCATCTCGAAATTTTGACGAGCTGGTGGCTATAGATGAGTCCTTGGTGGAAATACTCGTACCTCCTACAGTTCAGGAAGAGAACGATGAACCTATCCAGCTGGATGACGAGGAGCCTCCGTCACCTACGGGCACGGAAATCTTAGGTTCAGACAATGAGATAGAAGCCCGGAATAATGACTTTGAGGAGGGAATGATTTCCGCTCTCAGAGGGGTTGTGGATGTTCCGAATGAGGAAGAGGTTCAGGTAGAGGATGGAATTGAGCAGTTGACCATTCTAGATTGGCTGATCGAGAGGATGAAGATTCAGGTACCTGTAGAAGCTCAAGAGGAGGATGATACTGCCGATTTCTTGGCAAGGTTGGAGCAAGTTGCAATCAAGAAGCCTGCCAAGAAATTCTCTACCATTCGAAGGGACGAGACAGGCAGTCGTTCCGTACACATTGCAGTACCCACGGTGGACAAGCCACAAGACGAGATTACTCCTCAAGAGTATGCCATAACCACTGTTGATCTTGGCCCAACCTCAAAAGGTCAAGAAGTGGAGGTCAAGATCATTCAAAAGTGGAAGGCCATCAAGCGAGGATTGGAAGGTGACCAGAAGAAGGTATGAAGGGGTTGGGCATGGGTACATACAATGAACGTTGACCACTTGATGAGGCCGAATAAGTCTCTCCTCCCTCAATTCATGGGGGGAAGTGACCAAAAGGATGTCGAGCGCAGATAGTACTTGACCAAAGGAAGCAGGATGAGTGAAGCCTTGAGCCGGCATTGTTCATGGAGAAACTGGCACTTGCTTATGGGAAAACCTCATATTTTCTTTCTAGACTTATTGATATGGCGGAAACATGGGAATGTATTCCGGATATGCAGGAGAGGCTTATTCCATGCCTCAGGCTATTGAAGGGCACTCCAAGGGAGGAGTTGGTTGACAAAAAGGTGATTGCTGCAGGAGCAGCATATGATTTCAATCACTGGTTTTGGGCAGTAACTATACGTAGGGAAGTTTTGGAGAAGGCAAAAGTGGATGGACTTAGAATTGAGGAGCAGGTAAAGGAAATTCGAGAGAAAATTCATATGACAGCTGCAGAAGTGTTTGATCAAGAGATCGTCCAAGAAAAGGATATGCAGCTGGAGGAGCTGAAATGAAAGGTTCAAGAGGTTTTCTTCTCGACTACTGGACCGCTTCTAAGACAGGATTTTGCGAGAGTAGCAAGTCTTTTAGCCATCCGGAATAATTTTAGGAAGCAGGAAGCAAATTGGGAAAATGCCTTTGCCAAATGTGCAGAGAACTTGGATGAACTTGAATTCCGGATCGGCATGCTGCCACCTGTCATGATGGAGGAGGTCATTGCAGTAGTGTCCAGGTTCGTCGAACACAATGCTGCTCAGAAGGATAAGGACGCCTCTCCTAGATAATAGCTGCAACTGCCTCTCTACTGATAGTTTACTGATTGATGACTTATGTTATTTTGGGCAGCCCTAATTAGGGTTGGGTTGTAATAATCTTGGCCATTGATATTGTTTTAATCTCGGCCCTTCATTTCATTTTTGAAACTCTATATAAACTGATGATCTCTCACTTTCATTTGTGTGGAGACAGATTATGAGATTGTTGCATTGAGACTATTTCGAATAATAAAAGCTCTTATGCATGATTTGCTTTGAATAACTTTTATTGTCAAATAGTAAGCGAGGTTGCATATCTTCTTCCGCCATAGATTAAAGTTAGAATTAAGCTAAATAGAATTTGCTTTCGAAAGTTGGTTAAGTGAATGAGAGATTGATAGTACTGATTCAATGGTGAAGTCATGCTCATACTTTCTTCGAATGGATGATTTGCATTCGATGCGTAAAGTTAGCCTGAGCTTGTAATCGTGGAAGCTTAACTTCAGCCCCATTCGAGGTTTGAAAATTATTATCACACCCCTAGAAGATTGCACCCACTTTGCGTATGTTGTCCTGCAAGAGGCGAAACAAAGTGTGGTTTATTCCCTTCACCGAATCTTATTGTCTCTTGAATTCTTAGGCATAGAATAGATTCTCTGAACCCTTATCCTTTTGCCATTTTTTTGAGATCCAACTTGAAGTCCAGACCGAAGAGAAAGCCTTTAATGATAAATTCCCTAAGTCCTAAACTTGTGAAAGTTTCTTTAACGTAAGTCCCCTTGTTTATTACCAGCAAATCACAACGCCCATTGAGCTTATCCACACGTCAAGACCTGACTAAAGAAACCTTGGAATCGCCAATATGATCTTCTTGCAATCTTAGCATACACGGTGGTTTTTCAAGAGAGGATAGAGTGTCTGCGGACATTTGGCCGAGTATTTACGTTGGATGATAAAGCGTACCAGCATAGAGATCTCTGAACAAAGAGCGCCATTAAATTTGAATAGCAGTTTTAAAGAAATTGATCGGGTTTGGCACGGGGCTTACACTATATGAGGGAGATGGCATGGAAGCCGATGCACCTCCTCCATAAAACCGACATCGGTAGGGAAGTTTATACCCGTGCCCGACCCGCCTTCCGCCATAGGGGAGGCAGAAACCAGTCCCACTTTTACATGAATAACAAAACAAAAACACATATAGACAAGGTTGCTAACAATTTAAAATACAGAATTCCCATTTCAAAAGCAATCCGTGGTTTTGAACGCTAATAGCATACGCCATCTACTCGCCATATGTAACAGGCATGAAATGCTTATAGTACTAAATGGCAATGCGGCGCAGGGAATTTCTCGAGATTTATCGGGAAAGTGATGTTTATCGAAAGCCATTGAGAATAGCATAAAGTTATTTTACCATTTGCCAGGTTTTGAAAGAATGTCTGATTCAAAGTATTTTGCTCCTTGACAGCTAAAGGCACTGGGGTTTTACCGAACGATCTTTGAACACATTGATTTCTTTCTCTCCGTTTGAGAATCTTAAATGCGGCAAAGGAGTTGCCGAAGAGCGCGGATGGTGACGGCGAGCAAGATACCTCAGCAGCCTCTTGTTGGTGAACGGCACAGTTTTATTACAGAAGGGCCTTCCTCCTTTATGCAACCGCGCATTATTTATATTTTCCTGATGGCAGAGCTTCAAAAAGCTAAAACCAGGAGATCTTAGACGTGGCGAAAGTGAATTTGGGGCGTTCGGAAACATCGAAAGCGTTGAACCACGTTTACCCTTTAGGGTTGCCTTTTTCCTTATTCCCAAACCTAATCTTGAAAATAATAGATTTTTAAAATAAAAATAAGATATAACTAATCTTTTCCATTTCCCATGCTCAGATGAAAAAAAGATGTAAATTAAAAATAACATTAATTTAGTTGCAAATAAATCCCCTTTTGGAAAATATTTACTCAATAATTAAGTAAATATCTTCTAACCATTAGTTAATTTATTAACTCAAAAATTAACACAAGTTAAAAAAAGGATAGAATACTTACTCAGATTTTTATCACGCATAGACATTTAAATCAAAAGCTATAATTAGTTATAATTAAAATTAATTCTTATATTTCACTATTTATTAAATTCGAATAATCATTATTTATTTTGCGAACAATCAAAAACAATCAAGCCAAAATTATCATTCCTAAATGCAATCTACATGAATCTAAGTGCCCGTGTGTGATCGAGAGAACATCCTGCTTTATCCTGTCAGGAAGCTAACCTCCTCTCCTTAATCACATCCTTGGTCTTCGACCTCCTGCATCTCAAGTGCACTCAAGCACACAACAATAAACTGAATTAGTATCCCATAAAGATATAAATCAAAACAATAGAATACATTAATTCAAATATTTCTATTCTATTTTGCTTCATCTTCAAAGTAAAACACATTCAATATTATTCAACTTTTCATAATTTAAGTAAACACTTTCATATATCCCACACCAAAACACCATAATATTCATTATTACTCTACCACACACATCAGATCATATAACAAATCCACACAAAACCAAAAGCAACCTGCATGAGGGTCTGAGACGTGACATAACTATATTGGCTTTACAAGCATTTATTATATGCTCAATTCTGGTTTTTTCTTCTCCACTTTCGAACTTCTTACTTAGAATTTTCTTCAAATTATGTATTAATACAAGATACTCCAATCATTTCAATCCCTAAAGGTCATCTCATTTCTCCTTATAATGGTACTCTTCACAAAAGGAATTTAATCTGTTTTTTTCCATTACCATGCTCTACCCTTTCAATAAAGTTTTTTCTTGCCTACTTTGTAATCCTTTTGTAACCTTCATATCAACACATTTTTTTCTTCACTTCATAGATTGTTTTAAATTACAGCTTAAGATCTTGCGTTGAGCCTAAAATAGGCCTCTATAATTTGATGATCCTCTAAAAACAAAAAAATGTAGAAGACCATTCTAGATCCAACACAAGTAAAGAGTGTTGATCCACAAAGCAATCCGAAGCTGTCAGCAAGAGTTGTTTGTAAGAGGGATTGCCAATAGATGGTAAGCAAGAGCTATGAAAACTATAATGTCCTTAGGTTGTAAGCAAGGGCTATGGGTAACATCAATGTAGAAGATAGAAGTAATACTATACTATCTAATTCATGAAGTACACGACATCTGCAATATTAATAAAAGTACCAAAAGAAAGAGACTAGGTTAGAGATACTTACATTTGGTCAACGCATTAGCACATTTATCTCCATCTTTAGCTCACAACATTTTGTGAGAGATGTTTGTAGGTGAAGTCAAGACAAAAAGAAGACCTAAGTAAACCATAGTTGGGGACTCCAAGGACATGATAAACCTCATTGGCACAACCACTATCCATGAAATCTTCAAGACCTTGATGTTGACTTGACTTCCTTAGTGTAATCTTCTCTAACCCTAAATCCTCTTCTTCTTAAGGTAGATATATATGCAATAGGAAAGATAATGATGTGTTTTCTATTCTTCTTCTAGAGAAATGAGAGAAGAGGGATCCCACAAATATGAATCTAAACCATAAAGCCAAAACTCAGTTTTTCCCAATACCATCAGTTCTCTAACCCTAAATCTTCTTCTTCTTAAGGAAAATGTAAATGTGCTAGCAAAGAAAATGATGCGCCTTCTGTTTTTCTTTCCGAGAAATGACAAACACAGGATCCTATAAATATGAATCTAAACCCTAAGGTCAAAACTCAATTTTAGTCTACCTCATTGGTCCATCCAATGCTGTTGGCTAAAACAAAGGCATTACAAAACATCAGCCCAACCAAGGACGTCAACTACATGTCAACCTCAAGGAAAAGGAGAGTTAGAGAGAGAATCAAGGAGTCACAAGGACTAATCTACAGATATGAAAGTGGCACGGACAGCTGATGACACATTTGTCACAAAGAATGGAAGGTCAGCCCACCACAATCCCAGCATCAACATGTAAGAAGCCTCCTGTCCTTGCTATAGGTTTTCAAGTGCAAATGATATAATTTTTTGTGTTTTTTGAATGATCTATGTTTTTTTTTTTTGTATTTTCCAAAGATAATGCCAGGAAATGCAAATACAGTGAATAGAGAGATATACAAATAAAATGCAAATGCACAATGCTACTAAGCTGGAAATTAATAACTTTACTTGATATTGAAATTATCCAAGGGTACACGGGGACGCGTCCCCTAGGTATTTGCCCCCCGTCCCCGTCCCGGTGCCATTTCGGGGACAGGAAACGCGTAGGGGACGGCTGTCAGCCGTCCCCCAGAAGTCCCCGAAATTCAGGGACGTCCCCGATTGCCAGAAACGTCCCCGAATGGAAAGGGGACTGCCAGGCCGTCCCCTGGACGGATAGGGGACGCCTAGCCGTCCCTCGACAGTCCCGGGGACAGCCAGCCGTCCCCTATCGCCCAGCAGCATATAAAACATAAAAATAAAAGTTTTTTTTTAATTTTTTCTTTTTTAAAACATTCCTTTGTGGGCCCCACGCCTTCCCAACCCTAATATGGCCACTTAAAACATTTTTTTACCTTCATTTGATCTCATTTTAACTTGCCAAGATAAAATTGCAGCCAAGAGTAAAAGTGAGAAGAGAAAGAGGAGGGTTTGAAGGAGTTCAAGACAAGATTCACAATGGTGAAGTTGTTCCTCATGAATTAGGGGTTAGTAAAATATTTCAATGCAAAGAATGCAAAGAGTTTGAGAATATTGTTGGAGGAACTTGTGTTAAATCCTAGAGGTGAGCATTGAAAATGTGGTGAAAGTTGTAACCGATAATACAATAGCATATGTGATGGCAAGGAAATTGCATCAAAAGAGGCAACCAAAATTTTTTTGAACCCCCTACATTACTCTTTGCCTTGACCTTCTCTTGAAGGATGGGCAAAATTGATTGAGAGAGACTAGTGGTGGAAGAAATCATGAACATCACCAAATACATCTACAATCACATTTGGGTTCTCAACTGGATGAGAGATCACACTAGAGGCAAAGAGCTTGTGTAAGCAGATTTGATAGAGTTTGCAACTAACTTCCTCACTTTGCAAAGCATGTGTTCTTTGTTAACATCTTTGAAATAGATGTCCGTGTGCCAAGCATGGTTGGATTCACCCTATTCAAAAATGGCCCATTGGGTTGCAAAGACAATTTTTAAATTTTAGATTGTATTCTTCAATTTCATTTTTTTACTTTCTAATTGCAAGATATTGTGTCAGAGTTTGTGATCCATAGATGTTTGTAATTGTGTTTGTTTTTTTGTTAGAACATAGGTTACAATATAACTTATTGTTCTATATTGTTTGTGAGAGTTTCATATTTTGTTAGTTTGAATGGTCATGTTAATTTAAGATTAGTTTCTTAGTTTGGGTGGTGGTTTGTGTAGTTTTAACTTGGTGGTATCTCATGCGAATTTGAAGGGCTTTCAAAAGCATTGAAAGCGACGTAATCAAATCCCACATAATTCAGTTTATTGTTTCTAGTATTATGCACTCATGATTTAATTTTGTGTTTATCTTGTGCATTCTAATCCTACTAGTGATATCAGAGGTGGTGGTATATCTATACAATATGATTGGTGATTGTCAAACCCATTGTGAGTCTTGTCTTCATCTATTAATTTGTTAGATAATTCGATTCTATGATGCATATGTCAATATGATTGGTGATTGTTATGATTATCATTACTCATATGAATATCTTATATTTGAAATTTCCCTATATTTTTAAAATTTATCTCTCCCTATATATATATATACTATACAGCCGTCCCCCCGTCCCCTAAAATCCCCTCAAAAATTTTTCGTCCCCGAAACGCGTCCCGCCGTCCCGCCGTCCCCCCGTCCCGGAAACTTGGTGGAACATAGAAATTATCTCAATACACCCTCAATACAAATCATACCCAGCAAGGCAATGAATTTCAAATCAGATTTATCAAAGTCTTGCAAATACAATTAGTCATACCTGGTGTCCATAGCTCTCATATTACAGGTCTGTAATTTTCTGAGCAGCAACCATAAATGTCATAAATTCCATCGCCTAGCCCAGGAGCTCCATTTCTCCCACATGGAAATGATCTCAGTTGGACGCCATGATATAATCAACCTTAGTGGATGAGATATCAACCCCCAAATTGAATCGCTTTGCCTTCTTAGTTCACACGCCCAGCAAACCCTGATTTCTGTATGGCTGATCAGAGGTTAAATGGTATGGCCTGTGTAAGGAGAATGTACGGCCAGCAATTGATATAATTGATGAATTATATCTGCAAAGTATGACTGTAGATTCTGATAATAATTCCCCTCCAATTTCTTCTCCAAAACTCCACAATTCAGCACAACATTACTCCCACATGGCTGTAATGAGTGGCTTTAACATTTATATAAGCCACAGCAATTATAAAATCTGATCACAACAGAATTCTTCAGAAACCCTTGAAACTTCTGAAATAAACTCTCCAAATAAGCTCAATACAACCTCTGATATGAAGCCACCAAATAATGCAGCCTTCAGATGGTCTTTCACACCCTCAAGTAGCAAGAACAAAGAAGAAACTTCGTTCTCCAATGCCAAGAATTCTGAAAACCCTAGGTTTCCACCTTCAAGAGCCAAGCTCTCCAAAAAGCACAAACTCCAATATCTTCAAATGATCAAATGATGCCTTCAATTACTTTAGATGGCCTTTTTATACTCTCCAAATGGATCGAACTCTATTAGAGGCTTTTAATGATTTAAATGATATAATTTATTAGCCATGATAACTTTATAATATTTTCCACAAGTGAGCGCCCAAGTCCTTGCTTTTCATAAATCACTTTAATGACTTAAATTCATCCCTTGTAATAACATGACTTTATATTCATTAAATGACCTTTTAATAATAAACTCAAATTAAGTCATTAAATGCTCTCACTTTATAATTTGACTTTATGATATTAAATCCCCTTTAATTATAAAGTCACATGAAGTCAATATAAAAATCCTTTTAATTAATTAATTATTATTAAAGTAACACCTTAATTATAATTAAATGTCATAACTCCATTAGTAATCATTATGTAATGATTCTGACTTCACCACTGGCACCCCTGATGCAGACTTTGTCCATTTGGATGCCTTACTAAAAATAGTAACGGTCCCTCTCTACATCCCATTGACTTACTATAAATAGTAAGACCCTCAAAACGGAACCAGAAACCTCTGAATAGCCTAGCATCGGAATATACCAACAATCTGGAGAGGTAAACACTACCATTGTAAAGTCCCTTCCTTAGACAGCTCAGACTAGCCGAGGTTGGCCTACTACTAGGGTTTTCGTAGGTCAACAATATGGTTAGGGGACCCAACCGAGGGATGCGGAGCCTAGCCAAGAGCTCTACAAGCCTTTCAGTTTGGAGTTCACTTGTTAAATTCAGGGATAAATTGAAAATGTTAAAGTTTGCTTTAATGGAATAGTAAAAGTGAATAGTTACAGAGAATTATAAAGTGAATAGTGAAAAATGCCCCCATCCTAGTGAAACAAAGTTGTTTTTAAAAAGTGGCCCTTTCTTTTGACGAGGAAAAAGACCCTTGAGGAGGAATATTTTATTATCTTTTATAAAAAAGCTCATGGGAGGTTATAAAGTGAATTTTGGGCTTCTATTTTGGCATTCATTTGTCATTTTTCATATTAGCACTTGCAAGTTTGAACTCTAGACAAGGGTTTCAGCTTAGTTTCAGTCTTCTAGGAATGAAAACTCCCAAGGGCTATCGTGAATTGGACGAGAACCCAGTTCACCTTTGAGGAGGACCTACCTTGGGTCTTTGTTTGGGCTTCATTGGAGGAGTTTCAGGTGTTTAATTTTTAGGCCTGAGTTTGCAGCAGTGTTATATCAGCATATTTCTTCAGATCAGGTGCAGCCATTGATAGATTGAGTCTCAACTAGGCCAATACTATCACATGTTTGCATTCACTTGTTGGTTGTACAATTTTTGGCCAAGTGCACGTAGGGTTTGTGGCACAATCATCATTGTAGATTTATTCCAGCCACTTGACAAGTTTACATTGAGGATTTGACATCTTCCATACCAGCCGTACCATTTCTAGTTGGTGCACCATCATTTGGAAGGGGTTTCATGGGCATTTGAAGTTGATTTTGGCAACCAATTTCATATCAGCACTTCCATAACAACGATCAGACCTGTAGCTGCATATTTCACATTCTATTTCAATCTTCTACCATTGTTATCATGCTCATATCAACCTTCATACATTGTATTTTCATGTTGGCATAGAACGGGTATGTTATTGGCATATTGAGTATTCAAATCTTTCATTTGTATTGGGTTTAATAAAGTTGTTACAGTCTAATAATTTTCATATCAGACATAACTGTCATTTTAACCAGACCTTATATCTTTAATTTAATGGCATAAATGGAAGTGGGTTTATCAATTTATGTTGTGTAATCATTTATATACCAGTTCTATGCATTTCCTTTATGTTATTGGCATTGAAAACACTCAACCAAACATCAAAAGCAGTCAAACAAAACATAGAAAATCAAAATTCATGAGTTTGCACAACAACTATTTGACGAAATGTCAACACTCTGAAAAATGAGTTTTTGGGCTTAGATTTAGTAGGGATATCTCAACCACCTGCCACTTGAAGAACTCCATCACGCCCAGACTGGACCCTCTAATCCACCACACTAGCCCACGAGGGTCAACTAATAGGCTAATCCTTCAAACTCTAATGCTAACGAAAATGGGGACATTACAGTCTGCCCTCCTTGAAATTGCTTGTCCCCAAGCAATCTCCGCTGCAAAGAAACTCCACTCCTCGAGAGGCCCAAAAGAACTGCGAAATATCCCACACATCCCCAACTAACTCTTGTAGCACCAGCAACCACAACTGCGCAAAAATGGATGTCAAACCAACTGTCTATCTCATGCATACAAGAAATGTGCATCGGAAACCACCCATGTACATGTGAACCCAAAGTGAAACTGTAAGAAATCCACACAATGTACACACTGCAATACTCATCAGTGAACTTTGATTGGAACCTTGATGCACAAGAAAGATCCCACAGCACACTGAAGAGTGTCCAACAATTCCTGGATCCCAAATCCAGAATGGAAGTCTACCATGTCTGATATTCTTTGACTTCCTCTGTGCAAAACTAATCTCAACTTCACCATGCTGACAATGGTGAAGCAACCCATCGGGACCCATCCAAACTGCAGTGCCAACCCTGTCACCACCAAGATCCCAATACAATCTAAACTCACATCCATCTATCATGTGGAGATAAGAACATCTGTAAGCATCTGCTACACTACATCTCTCTCTATCCCCTACTAAATTCTCATGGATGTGATAACTAACCAGACCATCATGGCCACTGACTAACATATGCGCACTAGGATTGTGCATTGAATGCAAATCGTGTACAGGTGAGTCAAAAACAAAGTTGTAGGCACTCCTCACCATGTACACACTGAAAAACTCCTCCATGAGCTCTATCTAGAATCCCGATGCACTAGAAGAATCCCAAACACTGCGATTATCGCCCAACTCTGTACTGGTCCTTGGTTGAAGATCAGCATCAAGCTTGTGGATTGTCATAGACCAATCCAGCATCAGACTCAAATAATGAATTATTCACAAACTGCATAGCCACTCCATGTTGATCAGAATCATCCATCTCCCAACCCCTGGAACAATGAATCGAATCGAACTCCTAAACAACCTCCTCTCTCCTTGCGCCCTTCTCTCTACTGAGAGAGATAGAATGCAAACTCCCACCATCATGTGAGCCATCAGCTATACCCACTTCCTTAGTGAAGGTACTGCTGTTATGTACCACACGGGATGGCTCCAATGACATAATAGAAGTTGTCGATTTGACAATATCTTTGCACACTTCTTCCGAAGAGCAATCCTAGGACTCATTGCCGATTAATGAATTTTTTGATTTGTTTTCTATGGTCTGATTTGAAAGATCAGACTTGTGGTGGCATGAGTCCTCCTCACACAACGCATCAATAATACCCAAACCTTGAGTATTTTCCTTTGACAACTCCATGGAACCATCACCCTCATGTGAAATAGTTGTTGTCTCAT